>JAABKK020039032.1:0-42591 GCA_011634745.2 Catotricha subobsoleta | reverse complement strand
ATTTTTTGAGCGAATTCGAATTACATTATCTCTTATGGTAGTTGGATTGTTTAAACTTCTCCGCAGAATTTTTTGTGGCAATATCGTTCGACGCCCAATACGGTAGCACTTTCTATGCGCTAAACGAAGGCGTTAAATGTCATTACACTAATAAATTATTCCGCAAATGCTAGTTTCTATGTGCTTAACGGGGGAATTCGTCATTTTCAAATTTTCCACCAGACGTCAGCTATACTTTATTGTCAAGTCCCAATAGTTATTGTACTATGACTATTGACTATGGTACCGCTCAGCCAAGATTTCTCACTTATTTGTGCACGTAGAAACGTTTTAAATTTATGAAATTAAAGATAAAGGACCAATTGAGGTTTTGTAGGAATTACATTTTTAATATTGGTCCAACATTTATAAGAAAAAAATTGTTGAAGTTATGGAAATTTGCAATTTAACACTTCACGAAAACCATGAAACCCATGAAACCAACGTCAAATTCAAACAAAAAAAAAAGAAGAAAATAGGAGAGAATTTGCAGAAAAGGCTAATAGAGGTTTTGAAGGAATTAGTTTTTTAATTTTTTAATGTTATTTTTTATAAATTAATATTCTGAGATGATTAACTGGCCAAATTAGAATTCGTTTTCAAAAGAATTTTAATTGAACCGATTTGGAAAGATTATTTTTAAATAAATTAATAACTAGAAATGGAAAATTTTAAATTATAAGAGTGTTGGCTTTGGAATGTTAAGATGCGTTGTAGGTTCAGGGGGAACAAGTTTACTGAATATACCAAAACAGTAATTCACATAATTCCGAAGTTAGAGTCAATACCAATAGTACTGAAAAAGTACGTACTAGTATGCCGTGCTTGTATGATATATGTAGATCGAAAACCGAGATGTTGTAATAAAGTTTTTACGCATTTACGTAAATGTGACATTTACGTACTATGAAGCAAGAAACGATTATTTAAAAATTGTTTACTATCATTGTGTTAATTGTGGTACTTACCTCTTATATGAAATATTCCATATTCATATTTTTATTAAACAAAATCCTAATAAATATTGTTTAAACATTGTTTTCCAAATTTTATTACTTATATTTCAAGCGAAAAAACGAAAAGTGTTAATTTTGTTTTGCCTATACACGAACCATTGTTTACGTATTGTTCTATTTATACACAATAATATAATTTTACATATTTATCTAAAATATATTTTCTATAACGCCATAATATAATGGAAGTATATACAATGCGAGATCCAAAAACTGCTGCAGCCCGTATATACATTGGAAATTTAAATGAAGTCGCTACAAAAGCAGATATTGAAAATCATTTTAAAAAGTATGGAGCTATTCGGGGAATTCTTATAAATCGGGGATTTGGTTTTGTCCAATATGAGACGGAGGCGAATGCAAATCAAGCTATTCAAAATGAAAATAATCAGATGTTGTTTCAAAGAAAAATGATTGTTCGAAATGCTGTACAAAATGCAGCCAATGATAAAGTACCTGCTAATAGTTTGCTTGCTGGAAGTTTACCCGAAAGTAATAATCTTACAGTTGGACAAGATTTAAATCGAATTGCAAGACCAGCACCTAGGCAACCGCGAAATAGTCGCATTCAAAATTTAGGGAGTAATATGAATGATCGGGAAAGATCACCTTTAGATGATAACAGAGGTAATTAATTGTATAAACAAAATTTTAAATACATATTAACCAGCGACATATTCATTTTGTTTTTGCTTTTAGGACGCGGAACCGAAAACTTTGATAGATGGGCTCAGAACAGTCAACAAGATAATTATGGAGCTGGTAGTGCCATTGGAAGAGGCTTGAATTCACTTCAGTTACTACGAGAGCAACATCCAGGTGCTAATGACTGTGAAATAATAGTCGTATCGAAACCTCTAACGTAAGTTTGTTATATTTAACGTTATCATTAAATATACAAATAATATTTCATTGCTTTTAATACAGAGAGTATGCAGAAGCAATTGAAGCTCGATTAAAAAGACTCGGACTTGCTGTTGACCTACTATTTCCAAATGAAGATGTTGCAATGGGAAAAGTGCTTGCGAATATTGCATCGCGTGGTTGTTTATATGCAATCGTTGTGACACCTCAAAATCAAGAGCTGCGCAGTATTACTGTCAATATATTATATGGACAACCAGCTGAACATCGTAACATGCCCGTAGATGATGCAATTGAATTCATATTTAAAAATTTTCAACAATTAATGCGTGATGGTAATATGGGTGTCAATGATGAACCTCATTATCCATTACCATTACAATCTATTCAAACAGTTAATATTCGACATTCAGATGCTATACAAAATCTCATTGCATTATTATATGAAAATCGTTCACTGACTGTTCTTCAGTATGATTGTGTAATCAAGTATTTGCAGGAGCGCCGTGAATTGCAAATTAAAACTGAACTTGGTGGGTCAAGTGATATTTTGATGCCAGCTGTATCAGTTGTTCCATTACCTGTACCTGTTCCTACAGTCGATACCGAAGCAGAATTACAAAAGAGAATACTTGATATTCTTAACAAACCATCAATAACAAATGTGGCTCCTGAACCATCTATCACAAAACCAACTCAATTACATGAACGCTATCAACGAGGAACTGGAATATCCTCGAATAATAGCCAACCGCAAACACAAATACTTAATGACCCAAAAGTACAAAAAGCATTGGATTCACTCTTTAATAAGTTATAAATTTGAAAAAAAAAAAATACTAATTCATAAGCAATGTCCAATATTAATTTCTTTACTCAACTATGTTGAGCCTTCTTAAACAAATACATACATTGTGCTATCATCAGCCATTGTAATATTAGGGGAACAGATGGTACAACACGTCAAAATTTATTGTAAGTGTTGACTCTACATGCATATTTTCATTCGATTTTCAGTTATATTCTATAGACCTGTTTGAGCTGTCAGTTTCGTTTACACCATTTTTTCTTTCGTTAAATCTCATTTGTGTCCAAGCAAATGATCTTTTGTATGAAAAATTCAGTTTTTTTATGAATTTTTCATACAAAAAATCATTTGTTTAGACACAAATGAGATTTGAGGTTATGTCAGATTAAAACGAACTTAACGATCAAACAGGTCTATGGATAATGAAGAATGACCCTCCAATATTACAATTCGTGATTATTGCAACATGCATGTAGACATAAAAGGTTTGAACTAGACTTGTTGAAAATGTGTTTTTCTATCAATTATTTTAATTGTACTATAAATAATATAAATAAAATTTAAAGAAAAAACAGAATTAATCGCTATTTTGTTTATCTGTAGATAATAAGTATGATTTTACATATTACACAACTAGTTCATCAACCAAAAATAGAATAAAAAATAAATCCATTTTATATTAATAGAGTTTCTAAATGGGCATGTAAGTTGTCCTTTTCCTTTTCGAGGTTATAAAAATTGTTTTTAATGTTTAGAAGTTTCAATTATCAAAGCATCAATACATGAAAATCGTTTTTTTTTTGTGTTTGTTGTCTTTCAAAAAAATTATAATATTTGGTCACCAATTTGGAAACCTTTTAATAAAGAGCGAACATGGTGAATTTAATAAATTGACTTTCATAAATTAAATCTATTAGGCGTGTTTCGAGCGGCAGTTATCTGTTTTACCAAACTTACAAAAGGTACTATTTTGTTCAAAATCGTGGTAGGCTAACTTAAACTCTGTTGATTTCTCATATAAAACCTTCTACTTCAGTGTCTGGACTGTAACTAACTCTACCCTTATACCATACAATAAATATTAACCACACAATACAGGCTACTTCGATGGTAGTTTGCGTCCGAACAAACTCTGTAGCTTAAAAAACATACTATTTTCTGTTCACTTAAAAAAGATACTATTTTCGGCAAAATCGACATATATTTATTTCAAACTTTATGGGGACTGAAAATTATCTACAAATTTGATGCTATTGTTTGGATTTCCTTCTGTCGCGCGTACTTACCAAAAAAATTAATCAAATGAAAATAAATTATATATTAGTTAAATTATAAATAAATTCTTTCAGTCATGATATTTACATAAAGAGAACATTAAAAAAGAAAATGTCCAAAAATTAATAAATCTTACTATTGGTTTTGGTATTTATCGTTTTTCCTAAGTCACCTACAGTCCAAACAACGAACAAACGTTTTGAACCACATGATTTTTCCCAAGTAAATTTGATAAGATTTTCAACGTAACACTAAATGTCATTATGCAAACTTGGTATTTTTATGACACCTTATTCACGAAAAATTCTTTAAGTGTATAGAAACAAATCCTTAAAATGATATCAAAATGATAATCGGCTTATTTTCAATATATATAAACTTACCATACCAATATAAAAAATGAATGATATTTTTTGTTTTACTAAAATTGCAATGTTAGACTTTAAGTGTCTCAGTGTAAGTGCGGGTCATTAAAATACAATAATGTTCATCAAATTGATCATTTATTATTTTTCTTGAAAATGTAATCTCCCTACAAATACAATTTTAATTTTAATTCATTTGTTTGTTTTTTGTTTTTTTTTTTGTTTTTTTCATTTTTTTTTTTTTTGTTTTGTTTTACTTTTTTTTCATTTTTATATTACAATTTGGCCTATTTTATGTGTTTATCTTCTCTTTCTCTTCATTTACATATTTCTTTATTTATTTATTTTTGTTTGTTTTGTTTTAATATTCAATATTATATAATATTTAATACTACATAATAATAATTAATTTTTCTTTTTAAATAATGTCAATAAGTTTTTACAATAAGATAATAATATTAATTTAATAGTAATAATAATAATAATAATATAATAATAATAATAATAATAATAATAATAATAATAATAATAATAAGTAATAAAGCAATATAAAAATATTCCTTTCTTTAAATTCTCAATTTTTTTTAATTTACTTTGGAAATGGCTTAGGATTTTGGTAATATAATAATAAGTGGATAAATAATGATAAATATTTAAATAAAAAGAAAAAGTTTTACGAACGGTTTATTAGATACGCGTTATTTGTGATCAAATTAATTATTAAAATCGTTTTTATATTTATAGTAACATTTTATAATTTACCATTATGCCAATAGAAGAGTTTTCTTTTTATCGAATTCATTCGCAAATAATATCAATTTTAATGCTACCGATTCGGCACACAAATACATTACATCAAATCTCGTCACTATAAATTTCTTTAATTAATCGCAATTATTTCTGATATTATATACTATTTAATTTAAATGTAAATTGAAAAGTAAGTTTTTTTTTGAGATATATATTTTTAAACAATAATTTATTTCTATCATTTGTTGGAAATTATTATGAAATTATTATTATTATTACTATTTAATTATTAATTAAGAATTTCCATTAAACCGTTTTACTGAGTAAGAGCATTTTTAATATAATTTATATTTATAATTAATTAATTAATTATGTACTAATTACTAATTTTATTTAGATTTAGTTTCATTTCTTAATTATTAATTTAGATTTAGATTTTTTTTGTTTTATATAATTAAATATATTTTTATGTATAATATATAAATTAGAATTACGGTTTCGTATTTTGTTTTGTTTTGTTATTACATATATTTTAATTAAATTTACAAATTTACATAAAAACTTTTTATTTCATTTTATTTGTTTTAAGTATAATTATCTAGTTTAATAATATTTATTTATTTATTTATTTATTTATTTCAATTTAATAATATTTATTTTAAATATTTTTTTTTTCACTTTTATATCATTGTCATTTATCATAAAAAGTTATAATAATAATTTTAGAATCATTATTCTTAATAAATAATTTTTTTTTTGTTTATTTTTTTTTTAGTATTTTAATTTATAGAATATATAATTATTTACAATAAATAATAATAAAATTAATTATTGGGGCTTTCTTTATTATGTTGTTTGATTATTTCTGGTGAGGAACTAGTTCTTTGAAATATGTTTTGACTTGAAATTTAAAAGCAATAAATATTGTTTTTGCTAGTTTTTTTTTGGAAATATGAAAGAAACATAATAGAAAAATTTGATTTAAATTTCATAAGGTGAACAGATCTTATCTCATATTTAATTTCAATTTGATGCAAGTCATAACTCATAAGTAATATAGATTTTGTATGAAATGTCTGTGGTGGCGCTATTGTATACAAAATGTTCCGTATTCATTGAAATTCATAGTAATAATTACTCGTTACACTATTAAAACATTATACAGCTGTCCTCTTTTTGACTGACTTAATTTTTTTTTCTAATGATTTAAAGACCAATAAAAACAATTATTTTTGTCATCATTTTATTTTCTCCACTTTTCATCACATTTTTCTGTATTTTCCATTTAAAGGTAGTGAATAAATGTTAAGATGAGAAAATATTGTACGTGATGTAGATTACACGAACAGCGCGATTACAACCATACTATGCGAAGCATATAAGTATAATATCTACGGGCAAAACAAAAGGTGAATAATGACCAGATTCTTGTTGGTCGGTTTTTCTATTACGATTAAATGATTTTTTTTTATAAATTTTCAAAAGAGGGATTCATTTTTCTATAAATAAAAATTATTATTATAAAGAGAATATTTTTTGCTTTTAAAATAAAATTCGCAAAACATAAGTCAGCGATCGCCTCATTTAGGTTTCATATTTTTGATAATACCCTTTCTAATAATTATGTTTAAAATTAAAATCCCAATTTCCTAAGTTTTTAACACCACATTTTATTAATTTTCTTCCTTTTTTTTTAAATAGTGCATAAGGTAATAAATAAATAAATTTATTTATAATTTATATTAAGAATTAAATATTAATATTTTTTTATATACAATTCTATACACACTTAATATTATTGCAGTGTTAAATTGTTGTTTCAATTATTTTACTTAATTTTTCGTTATTCAGAATTTTGCATTCATTTTATTTTATAATATTATTTAACTTCTATTTATCTCTTCTTTTTTTTTTCATTTTTTTTTCTTTTTGTTTTATATAAATAACTACAATATATACTTAAATATTTGCATAAAATATACAATATAATATATATCATTAATATAAAAATAAAATAAGTTACAAGAAAACAAAAATATTCATTTTTCTTGATGTCATAAAAAAAAATGTACTTAAAACTCTTCTTCAATTATAGATTTTCCAAAAAAAAAAAAAAAATATTTTTTTTATTTTGTGACAATGGAAGTTTTGCTTTAACGCGAACGGAAGTAAAAAAAAATAATATTATTTTCTGTTAATAATTTTATGTAGAACATTTGTCAAGCATTTCGGTTTTATCTAAGGTCTGATGGAACGAAGACTTTTTTAACAGAATATTGTATCTTAAATTAAAAGCACATGTTGGCATTGTTGGCTGTTCAAAAACTCTTAAATCGAATGCTGTATTTGATGTTGAAACAACTGTAAATATAAACAAATTAATTTCAACAATTTAATGTAGAGGACTTTGAATAGTGTTGATATAGAATACAGTATTCTTTTTTTTTTATCATCCGAAATGTGAACCCTGATCAGCAACGCACTGATCATCGTATTTTGTTCATTGTAGAGCGAAAAGTACCATGAACCGTATGGATTTAAGCAATTTTGATAATTATTTATTGTATTTATAAATCAAATAGGTTTTTTTTTGTACGTGTCACAATTTCAGTAATTAGGACTTTTGTCAAATAAGTTTTCGTGAATTCCATTAATAAATAAAATAGCTGCTAGAATTTCTATTTTACTATAGGTACAGTGTAAATGTTATTATGAAATATGGAAATAATTGTGACATATCATCATGATATAATAATGTGAAAAAGATAAGTTTGTAATACTACTACATAAAAAGAGTAAAATTTAATTTGATAATAATCAATCATACTGATCAATATTAACACATATGAATAATTTCATAAATAAAAAGGTTAACATAATTTAAAACATTACCACAAACTATTACAGATCTTAAAAACTTTAAAAATTAAGGTACTGCCTGAAATTATAAAATTAGAGCTTGAGTCATAATTAAACAAGAACTTCACAAAAGTCAGGGTGTTATAAAATGTAACATAGTAATTATGAAAAGTGTTAAAGAGACTTTATTGAGCTAAAGATAATAGGATATTTGAATAAAAAAATAATAATTACATTCCATTCAAAGAAGACGTGATTTAGTGTTTCGATTTCATATTCATATTAAAGTGATTTTGGAAAAAGTGCTATTCAATTCAATGGTCAGGGTTAAATAAATATATGTATCTAAGTTAATTTATGTATTATTATAGAAAATAAACTATATTATGTTTATGGGTATGCTTGCATCTTACGTACAAATATGTGAAAATTCTACTAACTCTTTATATACAAAAAAACGAAAAAAAAAAAAATCTTCTGTTGTAAAAACTATAAATTATAAATTATTTGAAAAACTATGTTTTTTATTCATAACAATTATTATTATTATTATTTGAATAATTTTGTTAAGCAATATGTGTTTATATGTAACTGTGTGTGTGTGTGTGTTTGTTTGTGTGGGTGTATCTGTATACGAGTGTGCGTGTGTATATGAGTGTATTTATTCCTTACTGCGTCAGTGTCAGTGTATACTTTTAAACATATATACTTTCGATGGTCAATTTTGTAACAAATCATATTTGTATACTTTATTTGCTTCAAAATTGACTTTTCAAGGCATAATTTTAGTGGGTATATACTTTTAAGTTGCCAGTATAGGACTATGTGTTTTTTTCAAAAAAAAATAATGTTGGACAAAAATGTTGAGATCTAAATTGTACACAATTACATATTATATAGAATTAATTTAATTGCTAATTGCGATCTCCCAAACGTATATTGAGCCAATTCAGAAATTTATAATTGGCACATTGGGCTTCTGATAATTTTTTTTCTTCAAAATTAAAGGATATGTCACATCATCATCATCATCATAAAAAAAACAATGAGCCATATGTAATTTATAAAATATTTCAATTACATTAAGATTGATTTATTAATGAATAAAATTTTTACTCTCAAATAGTTCTGTAATATTTGTATATTCATTATGTTCAATATATTATGAATGCCAAAGTTATTAGACACAGACATTAGACATTAGACATTAGACTGTGTGTATTTTACTAATGCAGAATATCAGAAATAAGTATATTATGTAATATTTATCTAATATGCATTTAATAAAAACTATAAAAAAAAATATCTAGAGAAATAGATTGAATATCAAATTTGATGTGTAAGATGAAATGCGATATATGGTAGTGGTTTAGCTTCAAATTAGCATACCTATTACAGTTAAAATGAATTCTATGTATGTATTTGTGTGCAATTTGGACTCTTTTAACTCTTATTTACTAGCTTATGTTCTCTTGAAATTCTAACATCTAGGATTCTAACATTATTTTTGTGCCAATATACCAACTATCTTTACATTTTTTTAAAAAAAAAAATAATAAAAATAGTACAATTTAACAATGTAATTTTTTCTAAACGTCTGTTGATATTTTGTTGTAATAGTGAAATCCATAACAATTATTTATATAGATCAATAATAATAATAATAATAATAATAATAATAAAAACTAATATTAATTGTGGTATTACGATTTACAATCGTTTTTCATATAGATATAAAATTCTGTTCTTTTTTCTTTTTTTTTTCTTAACTTTTTATTTTTGAGGGATTTTACATTGAGTCTACCAGATCACAATTGATTTTCTTTTTTTTTTCTTTTTTTTTTGCTTTTTTTTTTTTGCTAATAATTCATTTTAAAATTTAATTATATTTTTCTAACTTCTTTATCTCACTTTCATTAAATTTTAAATATTAAATATCATACAGCTGTCATCAGAAATGAATCTGAAGAAGAGGCCATTTTTGTTTGCTTAATATTTTTTCTTTTTAATAATAATAATAATAATATTATGTTATAATAATGTAATGATTTTGTGTAGGTATACATTATTTATTATTTATTTAAAATTTTGATCGATGATGTGTAATTTTGCACAATTTTTTGCCTTATAATAAAGATTTAATTTTTATTGCTAAAGAATAATAAAATAATTTTTTCCTTTGTCAAATGAAAAATATATGTTTGTTTCAATAAAAAACATTTTCTAGCTATAAATTTAAAAGAATAATTTTTTTTTTGCATAAACCAAAAATAATAATTTACTTTATAAATTGTAAAATAAAAAAAAAAAAAAAAATACCGAAAATATATTCCACTTATCTATTTCCTAGAATATTAACATCATCATCATTTAACATCATGTAATTATTATTAGAGAAACCTCGTAAATCCTCAGCGCAGTATTATCGTCATAGATTTATAATTACGAATATTTTCTACATCTAGTTAATTAAATAATTTTAAAACCATAAGTTAATAGTTTGTTTGATTTGATTTTTGCAGATTTTCGATTTCTTTTATTTGTCTGTTGATGTTGTGTTTTCTTATTTTTTTTTTTTGGTCTTGATAGATTAATTTAACGTTTACATACTTTTTACAAATTATGTATTTTATGGAAAAAACAACAAGTTAGATTCAAATTTTACTATTTATGTTAATGCGGCTGTCATATGATACAATTGCATTAGCACTTGTACATGAATTGGTAAACATGATAAACGATCATGTGTATTGGAGTCCATTGCAAGCCATGATAAAACATTATAGCCTTCTAATACGTAACGTAATACGTCTGCTGTAAATGTTGAATCTAATGGATGATCGGTGGCTGATGATTGATTTTGATGTAGAATATCATCGGTATTTTGTTGAATTGATGGACTATGTAAATGTAAGGCAGTTTTAAGGAACACTGGGCACACGTTTTCTAAATGTGGACAAGCTGACCAAAACCATGCAGGCATACGCCCAGTTGGTGCTGTTGATACTAAATAACCAAGTGCTAATGGTTGTTGTAAGACTTGACCGACCTGAAATTTTTTATATTAATTTAGAAAAACAAGATATAACAAAGAAAATAGATTGCAACTTTCGATTGTGACATTAATTGAATTTTTAATAAATATAAGATAAGAAAATGTTTTTGACCTCTTCTGATTCCTGTTGCGAATGGTTATTACGTCCTGAACCACAATTTCCACCACCGGGTCCAAGACTTTGTCGGCTACGATTATCTTCCATGCCATTTGGACTGCCATGTCGTGATCGTTCAGGACTTGGATGGGGCATTTGAATCTCATCTACAAGAGAAAATATACGAACAAATTTGGTGAATTTCCATTTATTAAAATATCGTATAGCATAATTTTCACATACTGTCCCAATCATTTCCGAATATATCATCGATTCCATTCATATTAACATCATCAATTCCATCGTCTCCATCTCCTAAATTTACAAACAGTTCTTCTTCATCAAGTCCGAATCCATTGATATGCTGTTCTTGAAATGCTGATTGAGAAGACTAGAAAGAAATTACATAAAGTACTTCCGTGCATGAAAAATCGTACGATTAATAAAAAAAAACAAAGCAAAACAAAACAAACCTGCGCAATGGCACTTGTAGGAAATACTAAGATATGTGTACAGGTGACATCATTGGGAGTTGATAATGGTGACTGCATAGAAATTTGACTGAATCGCTCGTCGGGGGTAAATTGATCTGGCATAACTCGTAAATTTGAATCGGGCTCCAAAGTAACTAAACATGCACTTAATATACTTGGTACAGCATGAGGATACATCAAAGAGCATTGTTCGCATATATCTTTTAGTTGTTTCGATGCTTTTAATAAATTTTGTTTGCTTAGCAACCAACTCCAACCTTTAAGTTCACCATGACCAATACGACCAATTCGACCTATTACAATTCGCCATGGCTGAGCACTTTGTGATATAACACCAACAATAAAGTCCATTAACTTTTGAAGTCCCAGTCGCCGTGCTGATGCTTTTTTACGACGTCGACGATTTGGAACATCTATATTAATTGTAATTGTTTCAAGTAGTTCTCCTCTATCATCAGTTGCGACAGCTAATAACCATCGTTGATCTTCTGATAAACAGTAACTGCAATACATAATGGAAGATTGTTGTTCGATAGTAGTGGTTCCAAATGTTTCTGTATTTTCACTTTTCTCATGTCGACCAGATAAAATGTATGGTGGCGTATATAATTTGTATGGCGCCCGATTTTTTCCATCTTTATTTTTAAGAAATATTTCCATGTTGGCAGCTGTGCCAAATCCAGTTAAACTTTTGACATTAGCACTATGTGTTAAATGTCGTCGACACTGCGAGAAAACACTTAATGCGAGGCAACGCATTTCATCGCTTGATCGTAATCTATCACGATTTCGTCCTAGTTCCATAACACTTTCCATTGAAATTATTTGAAAACTGATGTTGCTTCGTATGGACTCTGGTATGGAATTTAGAATATTTGAATAGCATCGAAGAAGTGCTAGACATGCTAATCGTTGCAATTCTTCTGAGTCATACCCTATTGAAAATGGATTCAATACATAAATCACAATGCATGGAGGATTAATTTCGTCCTGAACCGTAGATCCTAACGGCTCAACTATAGGTGATGTTGTGGAAGAATTATTTAGAGATTCACGTAGACTGTCAGATTCTGAAAAGAATATTTAAAATAATGTTGTTAAAATTACTAAGCAATGCTAGAAGAACATAAATTGAATTGAAATGAATTTACCATTATCAGAGCCTTTCGGTGTACTTGGTGCCTTATCAGTTAATTGCGTTGGTTCAGGTGTACTAGGAGGAAGCATAGGACTTGGTAATGGTCTCTCTTTATTGTTCACATTACTTATATTTGTTCCTTCTGGTGGGTCCAGTAAACTTTTATCAGTTGGAATTTTTGATAAATATGGAACTAAATGTTGTTGACATGTTTGTGCATACAATTTCAATAATTCACTTGTTTTACTATCACCTAGCATTGAAAACCATTCATCAATGCCATCATTTGGAGATCTTGATGTTAGAGAAGATTTTCCAACACGTAAAATACCATCCCAACCTTTGATTGGATTATGTCGACCTAGCTTACACATTTCGTATGTCGTACTAAGTTCTTTAAAAAATCGCTTCGCACGACCTACAATGTGATCATTATCAGGTGCAATAACAATATATGCAACATCACGTGCATAAGAATAAGGCTCTAGCAATAACTTGTCCCAATATTGAATAGCATAAGGTGACACAGATAACCAATCTTTCTCGTGACCAACAACAACTGATGGTATTGGCTGAGGTTCACATTGACCCGAACTGGAAGATGCCATACGA
This sequence comes from Catotricha subobsoleta, assembly GCA_011634745.2. Lineage (NCBI taxonomy): Eukaryota > Metazoa > Arthropoda > Insecta > Diptera > Cecidomyiidae > Catotricha > Catotricha subobsoleta. Next base: position 29,219 of record JAABKK020039032.1, on the reverse strand, counting down.
TGAAACTGTCTCCATGTAAGTGGACCTTGTATAGTGTATGGTGCGTCCCATAATCGTGTTGTACACTTTTTATGAAAAGCATCTTGCAGAAGTGGTTGCATTGATTTCATCACACGAACAATATCTTTATTACTTCTAGGTCCATTAGCTTTTACAAAAGGCCACTTATGAACACTTATACCTGATTTTCCTGGTTTAAAATTAACCAAATCCATACGGTTTTGTAGTTGACTTTCAAATACTAGTCTACTTTGATCCAATGCCAAACTAATGATATCATGCGCATCAGTATAATCGAGAACATTTAATATAGAATTTTCGATACTTTGAGACGTTGATATACTACGAAAGCAACGGATAGCGCGTTGAATTGAACTACTTGAACTTTGTACTAATGCGCATTGCTCTTGCAATAAATCCATCATCAATTGAGACAAACTATCATAATTTTCGCGGTCATTAACCGCATTTTCTGTCTTAATACTGCTTCCCAAAATAAAAGCCAGCTGATTGTTCCGTTTATAATTTGCAGGATCTTCAGCCATACCAGTTATTTCCATTTCATCTTCAAAGAACAAACCAGAACGATGAGCCAATCGTCGATTAACCACAGCACTAAATCCACAAGAACATTTTATTGGATCATCATCAACATAACCGATAATGTTTCCAACACCAGCTGGTGAATCAATAAAACTACCAAAACTGTTCATATTATTATATGACGATGTTGCCGCTTGTGACGGTAGTGAAGAGGCTGGATTAAAACTGCTTCCGGGCAAAGCCAAATATACACCCGAGTCAGATCCACGTATATTTCCTACACATTTATGACCAGCATTACAGACACACAATGTACAACTATCAAAATTGTGATCCTTAAAAATATTCAACGCCGTATCATACAACAACACATTCAACAGCAATGCATTTGCCTCAGGCACACGTTGTACTAATGGTGTTGCAGGTTCTTGTGAATTAAACTGTTTGTTTAAATATGATGAAGTTGAAGTAGCTGGACTTGCTACAGCAATTTCATAAGGTGGCGGTGGTGGCAATAAATTTCTTCGGTATGGATTCATGCCTAATGGACTACCGCCAATGCTAGTTCCCGGATAAGGAGGACCACCAGCTGTTGCTGGTGATATTGGTGACATATTTTCAGGCCGGAGTCCTAAACTAGCTGCATGCTGCGCACTATTTATATTCATACCCGGTGGAATACCACTGCCAAAGTTCATCATATTATTAACTGGGCCGACAGACATTCCTGGCATTGATGCAACAGATGGCGGACGTGATAATGGATTGGGTGTTCCAATATTCATTGAATTTGGCATATTAATTATTTGATGTTGCTGATGTTGCAGTTGAATTTGATGTTGATGTTGTTGTTGTTGTTGTTGCTGTAACTGTTGCTGATGCAAATTTTGTGAATTGTGCACTTTTTCCTGGTTATTGTTATTATTATTATTAATTTTATTGCCATTATTACTATTACTATTGTTATTATTATTAATAACATTATTATTATTATTATTATTATTACTATTATTATTATTATTATTATTATTATTACTATTATTATTATTATTATTATTATTATTATTATTATTATTTATGTTATTATTATTATTATTATTATTATTCGAAGCACTATTTAGTTGTTGTTGATGTTGTTGCTGCCATGAAGGTTTATAAACACCATTTGCTGGAAGTGTTACAAGTGGCTGCGTTTGACTTGGTAAATTTGTTAAAGGTGCATATTTAGATGAACCAACAAATTTACTAATTGTGGGTGGAACAAAGACATAAGACCAATCCTAAAAATATATTAAAAATTGGGTTGGTAAAACTCGTAAATACTTACAGAAAACGTCAAAGAATAACTACCTCAATTGGTTCTTCAAGCGGACTGCCTAGATTTGGTGAATCTAAAACATCCATTTGTGGATCTAATAGGCCGCCACCACATGGACTTGAATTTGGATGATGTTCGAGACTTGGTGGTGTTGGAAACATTTTTGATAGCTCTTCTGGCCGTACAATTCCTATATTTGGATGACTTCCAGTTATACATCTTTTGGTGTCTTCCAAACCAATAATTGATTTATTTGAACCCGGTGGCGTATGGACTTGTAACTATAAAAAAAAAAGAAAAGAATATTAGGAAAACAATAACAAAGATTTTATTAAACTGAATATATCCTTACCCCTAATGGCGAAGAACCTGAATCATCAGAATTGTCAAATATTTGATCTAAGTCCTTATAAGATGCCTGTAATCCTTCACTTGTAAATAAATTCTCAATAATATTTTTGCCACTTTCATTATCATTATCAACTGGCTCCTTCTTTATATCATGCATATGTATCATGTTACTACAATTATCCCGCTCGTCGTTTCCCATTTGTTCACTTTTAATTATTTGGTGATTTTCTGACACAAATGATGTATTTGTTTGCACAGGTGATGAATGCTGTGGTTGTGCATGTACCTGGCCCGCATACAAATCACGAATTTGCTTCTTTTGATTTATCATTTTCGACTCGTCATTTGGTTTGTAGCGTTTTACTGGATGGTTCATCCATGCATCCCATGTGGAATAATCATATAATAATTGATTCGACGAGGAGTCATCATCAACAATATCTTCATAATCTCTTGAAGATAACATTGGTCGCTTCATAAAGGATAATATATTTTTGATGTCTGAATTTAAACTACTATTATTTACATTACTACCGACGTTATTACTTGAGTTAAAACTTGTATTATTAATTGCACTACTGTTGCCTATACAACTTGTACTAGTACCACTTATTGATAGCATTGGCATTGGTTCGAGCTTTTTAATAACCTGTTCAAGTGACGATGGAGGTTCAACACTTGCTGGAGCTGCTGGTATATAAGGAGATGCATTAGTACTTTTACTATCTTGTTGATCGGTAGGTGTTGGAGCTGGAGTATTTTTATCTAAATGTTCTATTGGTGTAGCGGGTTGTATATTGAGAGCTGATGTCGGTTGAATTGGTGATATAATTGGCATTAACTATAGTATTTAAAAAAAAAGAAAAATATTAGCATGACGATAATAATACTTTAAATAATCTAAATATACTTGTTCAGCAGGTGGTACAGAAGTGGGTTGCGATAATGTTGAATTCGGATGTGGAGACGGTCCAGCACTACCTGGTGATCCAACAGATGGTATAGCTGCTATTGATTCGGGTATTGAATGCGGATTGCGTGAATACAATATTGATCCACCAAGAGGTGTACTTCCACCATTTGTACATCCACTGTTTGTTCTAATATTCGGAAAAAAAAAAAAAATAATAATAGCTATTTAATTTTTATTTTTTTTTATCTTTAATTACAAAAGGTTAAAATTGATGAAGTTAAAAATAAGTAGAAATTTTGATTACATAAAATATATGTCTTCAATATATGTTTATTAAAATTTAAAGAACTTGTTAGCCAGAATTAAAAAGGGATAAAATAGTAAACTCAAACCGTTGTTACTGTTGATAGAGTTTTTTTTTTTTTTTTTTTTTTAAATGAATGGCATTATTAATTATTAATGAAATATTAATGTTGATTACTCGTTACTTTAATTATAAAATTAGATCGCTTGCAAAGTGAATAAAATTATGTCATCATCATGCGCGTTGCGCTTGAGCTTTGGCATCAAAGAGGAAACAAAAACCAAAAAAACTTTGACTTATAATTTCAAACAGATGTTTTATCATATACATATTACGAATAATAAAGTGAAAAAATGTGATTTGCATTTTTGTTAATTTTAATGAAATTGATTTTTGTTTAGAAATTCAAATATAAATACTGTAATGATACATTTATTTACTATATATAAGTTATTTGTCGACAATAACAATGAGTTTAATGGAAAAATAATTCTATATATAAGATGCAAATCATAGAATAATTCCCAAAGAATGTTTTTAACTGTAACTTGTTAAATGTGAATATTCTTGTATAATTAAAATATTGAAAGAAAATACAATAAAATAATTATACATATATATTTTCTGTAGGTTTTATCTCCAATTATTCTATTAAAAAAAAAAAAAAAACAATGTTTTACGTGTGATATAAATATATATATATATATATATAAAAAAAAAATGATTTATTATCAATAAGAATACTACTGCTACTACATTACAAATACTTATGATGCATTCCAAAATGCATTTCAAAATGCAATCAAAAATTACCAAAAATAAATTTAAAAAAAAAAACTAATGAATAAAAATAATAATCATAATAACAAAAACTTTACTAGTTAATAAAACATAACTACACTGCCAGGCTATCATGCAAATATTAGTAAATTCAAAATATAAAACCCCACAAGCAAAATCAAATGAAAAAAAAAGTATATATATATATGTAATATATAGTGTTAGCTAGAGAAACTTTTTAAAAAAAATATATAAATAAAGCCACATACCGCTTGCACTTCACATTAGACAATACAAGAATGAATATCTCTGAACAATGAAATTTTGAATAATTGTAAAATGTAAACTATATAGATAATTCAAATTCAAATTGTCCACATTCTTGTAAATCCATGGTGCACAAGCAATTATCAATACACACAACCCAAAATGTTAATTAAAATTGTAGTTTGTAAAGCCTAGGCCAAAGCAAAGCTTTCTTTACACCGTGTTCCTCTATTCTATTATAATTTGGAAAATATATTCTCTAGATTGTTAGTTTAATAATAATGGCATTAAAGTGAAATTATTAGGATTAGTAGACTATTTCACATAATTTCACAATAATGCAAAAACCATTTCTGTGTTTTTAATGTTTTTTTTTTCTGTTTCCTTTTTTTTTTTTTAATTTAATTTAATTTAATTTACCACCCGCTTTAATTTGATATGATTAACACGTGATATTTGTTATGAAATTAATGGTTAAAGAGTAGATAATAAAAAAATATAAATTAAAAACTATTATATTTGAGTGGGAATGGAAAAATTAGCGAGCAATGAAAATGAGCAAGTATTATATATTAATATCATATAAAATGTTAAAATAATGTAATGTGGTGGTAGTTAGTGAAGTGAACAAGTGAAAATAAAGAAAAATAAAATTATGATATTTCGTCTTTTGACGCTTTGTTTGTTTGGTGGAAAAATATTTACAAAATCGTTAATCGTTCATCAAAATATTATTATTATTATTATTATTTTTTTAATGCTAGAATAAATTCTCTCATAATAATATTTTTTTATTTTTTATTTTTTTTTTTTGCTTTGGCGTAAGGACAAACCTTTGACTGCCGGTTGATATAGAAGCAACATTAACAGACTCATTGTTGTTTGATGCTGTTGTTTGTGATGGTGGTGGTGTGGTTGAGAAGGATGTACTGGGGTTGATATTGTATGCTGCAGCTCCACTAGTAGATGGAGTAGTAGTAACGGAAGAAGAAGAAGAAGTAGTAGTAGTAGTAGTAGTAGTAGAAGAGGAAGTAGTGATGGTTGTACCATTATTAGGTGGAATACAATCCTGCGGTTGTCGCTTGTGGAATGGTATTCGATATGTACGAGTACCTTTATCAGTTCTACTACTTGATTTGCCACTAGCTGTTGCTGAACGTCCACTTTGTTTTCTACACCTGAAAGCCAATTTGGCCCATGCTTCAGAGTAGTTATCTACTTTTTTTTGTCTTTTATATTTATTTATAATTTTATTTCTACATAAGGCTATCATAGCTATATATTAATATTCTTAAAGCTATAAACTATTTTTAATTTAATTTAATATATATATTTTTTTTTTGTTTGAGTTAGAGGTCTGATTAATTAAAAAAAAAAAAAAACGTTTAAATATTTAAAAACAAAAACAAAATCTGGTTAGTAGCAGCGTTAGAGGGGTATAGAGGGTGAACTATTGCAGATAATCCAATTTGTGTAAAATTCAAAACAAGAAAAACGGTAATATTTTGATTAAATAAATTGCTGACCGAATGAAAGTGAACGATATTTTTTATGTTGTTGTTTTAGTTGCGAATCAAGAAAAAAAAAAGGTGTATTGTGATTTGTGTAAGTACAATAATTTATATTCGAATCGATTGTTAATCCAGAAAAAAACACGTATACTTTAAGGATAATTCACGTACATATAACAATAACGCTGATAAGTACATATTAATAAACATATGTAATGAATTCCTTATACAGATTAATCAATTGAAATTTAATATATGAAAATAAAACGAATATCACCATAAATAATATGCTGGACAAAATGTCTAAAATCCAATATCTAAGAGGAATCACTATTATCTTTGTTATTATCGTAGCTAACACAGAATTCAATTGATCAATATATTGATCTCATTTCATTCAATATATCAATAATATAAAGATTAATACTGGACACCGCATATAAAAATGTTCAAAAGATTTTCTTTGTATTCATGATTCTTTATCAGTAATTATAATTACTTCAAAATAAAATAAAGTCTCTCGATTTCAATTCGAAGTACCAAAATATATGGAACAAAGTATTTCATGTTCATTGGTGGTCAGTGAATTTGTAAAGAGTCAATTTAATATTGTCAGTATGGGCATTGATCTTGATTGTTTGTGTTGTTTGCTTGTTTGTTTATTTGTTTGAAAACAGTAAATTATAAATAATTCTTTAATATTTCAATTAACAACGTCATAACCGAGAAAACAATTAAATAAAGAATAAACAAAAGAAGCGTCTTGACTTTATTGGTGTTAGATTATTGCAACATTCAAAGCGATTTTAAAAGCAACTTAACTACTTGTCGCTAGAATATTTTTATTAAAAATTATTTAATAGTCCCTTTTAATTAGTTATGTTGTTGTATTTTTTTTTTTTTGTTTGTTTGTATGATTAGGTGGAATTATCGAATGAGTTAAATATTAAAAACATAAATTTGCTTAACATAATGCTTACATTTTTAAAACGTTAACATAATAAACGAATAATAAAACATATAAACGGGGAAAATTAATAACGCAACAGATGCTGGACAGAGACATGTAAATAATGTTTCAGATGAACGGAAAATATTCAAAAAAAATTGTTGAGCAATGAACAAATAGCAAAACTTAATTCCACAAATATTGAATATATTTTGAAGAAGGTTTTTTTATTTTAGAGATTTGTGAATAGAAAACGTTATTGATTGATCTGTTCTCTCAATTTCGATAACTTTCTCTTACTGTTTCGTTTTTCTGTTTTTTTGTTCTGTATTTTTCTTTAATCAAATATGACAAGAAATCACTTTATAAATGTTAAAACAAAATTCATGCTCTCTATATATAATTATAACGGTAATTAAGTTAATACTGGAAAGACAAAAATAACTAAAAAAAAAAAAAAAACAATAAAAATATATAAAAAAAATGCATAATTGCATAATGTTAAACACATTTACACAACACGCTTAAAATCTTACTTTGTACAAATACAGGCTGCTCTATGTGTTGGATCCACAAAATCCCAAACAGGTTTGGTGGGGCTGTTGTCATTTGTGACAGGTTCGTCTCTTGATGGACATATAATTACTGGATTAGCGATACAATCTTGCCATACGCGTTCTGCTAAAACAGCAGCCGGAATTAATGGCAAATGCATCGTTGCCTGGTTCCCTAAATCATTAATCGTTCTCTCCGATATCGGTACTGGTGGTATAGAGCATTTTGTTGAAAAGTTTTCATCATCCAAATCGGTGACTAGTACATATTTGGAGGGGTAACGCATTTTAACACCACCTATTTTGTTAAAAATGAATGTTTAATTAATTATAACTGAATATTTTTCTTTCTAATTTCATTCAATTTCAAAATACCTGATAATACTTCCACAACAGGCGGTAAATTTGAATTATCCCTATTGCACAGTGGATAGAATACAGACCATTCGTCTAATGCTTTTTGTGTGACTGGATCCAAAGCTCGAAAACTTTGTCCTGTTAATGTTGCAGCTAATCCGAATGGAGCCAAAATAACTGGTTTAGCTTTTGATTCATTATTTGATTGAGCTGCCTCTTCTAAATATTCAGGTGATAAAGGTCGAACGGCTGGATGAACTCGTAAGTCCATTGATGCACAGACCGTACTTTCGCCATGCACAAAAAAGGCAAACGAAAATGATAAGTGATGTGAACTAGAAATATTTGAAATAAAATTAGTAATCAATTAAAACAAAAACAAAACAATTAAGTAAAAAAAACAAAAAAAATGTTCGGAAGTATACGAAGGTTGCTTTCATGCCTTGAAAAAACATCCACAGAGAACTTCCAATATAATAATTTTGGAATAATATTAACCATAACATACACCATTCTGAATGTGTAATGCTCAAAATACGGAAGCTAATTTTCCAGATATTTTTCATGTAATCATATAAATAAATGTAAGTATATACCTAATCTACTATACACTTAAGATAATCAATGTAATATTGTTTAACAGAATTCTCACCTTTTGCCAAATGTACATTCTACATTTGAACATGGCTGTACAAACCATCTGCCAAGTCGCACGACATCCTTTGACAGCAAACACCTGTTGTTAAAACAAAGATTTATTTAATATTTATTTATTTTTTTTATTGCTACTGTTTTTATTTTTGAAATATGTAAACAGTGTTGAATACGATAAATTCAATCAATTGCGATTCCTCATAAATTTATAAATTATAAACAATAAAATAAAACCATTTTTAATCGCGATAGAAAAAATTAAATAAATACAAACCTTTCAATTAAATTATGTAATGCCTTAAATAGGAGTGAGCGACATTCATAAGTTATTCCACTCTCCCATGATCCTTGTCCACCATCTGTAAAGAATGAAGAAACAAAAATTAGAAAAACTTAAATAACATAAATTGATAAAACGATACAATTAGCATATCGAGATAATTACACAAATATTATATTATTATAAAATAAAATCTATTTTAAGAATATTTTCAATCTGTAAGCGGCTCATCATTACGTAAATTCTTATAATTTTTCTGTAGTTATATTTTATATTTTCATTTTGTTTTTTTTTTTTTTTTGCAATTCTAATGACTTTGCAGTTTTTTTTTTACGCATATTTGAGAAAACATCTTGTAATGTTGTAATCCTCTTTTTATGGATAACATAGATTTTAATAACCAAACACTGTAAATTAGGTCTACTACGGTACAGTGACTCAATCATAGAATAAAAAGAAGAAGAAGAAGAAGAAGCAGATAAAAGAAAATAATAAAAAATAATAGGTAAAAAAAAAAAATCATTGAGTAACTGTTCGTGGATTATATATAAATTGAAAAATTGGCAACAATGCAAGAAGTGAATCGCTAATGAAAACCAACGCTATGCGTGTTAAAGAACGATGTTAAATAAAATACATTATAATATTTCAATACCATTTAAAATAAAATCGACTCTATATACTTATATGTTGAATGGGAATATAAAATTTCTTTTTAAATGTGAGTAGGTATATAACAGTCGTAACACACATTTATACAAAAAAAAAACGAAGAGAGCATTCACATTATGATATTATATCTTTCAAATCACACTTATAAGTACATCATTTCTAAAAATATTGGAATATATGTTATATACACACCGACTTTATACAACATTACTTAATACACACACACACACACACACACATCCCCACATACACAAATATAGACATTTTCAAACAGAAGTTTGTATTATATAAAATGCTGTTATACACCAACATTTAACATGATAAATATATAAAATAAAAATACGTCGACATCGAAGGTCGATTGCGCTTTATATGTAGTCGACGTCACGCAACAATCTAACCAATCAAAATTTATTGTTATATTTTACGTCATATTACATTAAGATAATGTGACGTCAAATTTCTAACGCGGGTGCGAAAACAACATTATAAAATCGACGTAAATAATAATATTATTATTTAATATACAACATAAAAATGTCTATAGAAGAGTATTATAGTATAGAACTTGTGATCTATCTAACTATACATATATAGTTTTATATATATGTTTTGCCGATAATATACCTATCGGATTATAATAATATCACATATTCTTATTAAATATCAACACATTTTTAAATAATACAATAACGCGAAGTTTATCCATAATATTGTGATAACTAATCTTATCACCACATATTATTTTTATCACCTATTTATCAATTCAACTAACAAATAAGAGATATACTATTAACTTTGCTCAAAACATGTGTTAAACAATAGATATAAAAAGAAATAGGAAGGCACGATATAAAAACACAGAATATCTACTACTTTACAAATACAAAACTGATATAAGCCATTGCATTACAAAATAATGTTATTGTTGAAATTTTGGTTGGTTGCTTGCACCCGATGCATATATTTGAGATTACAGAGAGGTTTACAAATAGGAGGAGTTTTTTTTTTGTGTGAAATTTGACTACGATAAGTTTTCCAAAGTGCAGAAAAATAACCATTTCGGTATAAAATACAAGGTTTCATTTTTATTTCCAAAATACAGGAATAATTCAAATAAATATGAAATATCATTTTAATTATTTTAATATGAATAGATAGAGAATAGATAGAGAATAGAAATCAGAAGCTCCATAAAAGTGATATTGTTACTTCTGTATTTAAATAGAAAATTAAATTACATATTGACTAATTCTCAATATGATACCCAATTACAAATAGTAATTTTCAAGTAATTTACCTAATTTTTTTTTGGTTTTGTAGTACTCCCACATTTTAAGCTATTCATCATAATGCAAATCGTTATGCTAATTTTTAATTTCAATTCAAATGATAATATGTTGGTCAACTTTATATTGATTAAACAAAAACATTTCCATGTATCATAAGAATTTGGCAATTATTATGCAATTAATATATAAAAGTAACTTATTATCTGCTCATCAGCTCATCTATAAAATCCGTGGGTTGGTATTTATATATATTTAAAAATCTGACCGAAATTTTATTAATGCATGAAAAATCTTACGATTTTAATAAAAAATTTATGGAATACTCCAAGGTAAAAACTACAATTGAAAAGAGAAAAAGTGATTTAAAAAAAAATAATCTCCGATATTTGAATTGCTAATAATATGTAATACAAATATGAGATATTTAAACAAAAAATTAAATTTAAATAAGCAACAAGCTGAAAAAATAATGTTTGTTTACAAAATAATAGAAATGTAAACAGCACCGAATCTGGCCTAAAATCAAGAGTCCTCCAGATTGGTCACCCCATATTTAAATATCATTTGAATTAAATTAAATTTATAGAAATGTAAAACAATTAACAATAAATAATTTAAAAAAAAAACATTGTTATCGTAAAATTAATCGAAAAATCAGGAAACTAATTACGTTTTTTTATCCAATTAAAATTTATGAACGTTTCGAGTGCGGGTAACGAGTGAAAATTTTGGAAACTATCATGATCGCAAGCAAGTTATTCTATGGTGAATACTAAACGTAGACTGCTAGTAGCTGAAATTTACTCATTGATTTTGATATACACAAATTTTGCGTTCGCCGACCCAGTACGTATGAAGTATGCCTTAATCCGGCGCTGAATGTAAACAAAAACAAAAAAGACCTTGCCATTCAATTTAATTTCTTTTTATTGCTAATTTAGTTTGATGTGCAAGTAGGGAAAAAAAACATATTGCATCGTTTGCCTAATATTCTATGCACTGATTTGAAAAAGATTAATATTTGCGGTTTTGTTTTGTTTTTTGTGTTTTTTTTTTAATACGGTGCAAGCAAGTGTGCGAAGTTTATTTATAACAGGTATAAAATTCAAATGATATAAAATAAATCGTATAGAGAGATGTTTTATTGTTAAAAAATGCGAAAGCCACAGGGTACCATATATTTTCAGAGTAAAATTTGTTAAGAAATTTAGAATATTGGAACAATACTTTGTTTTTAATGATGGGATCAATATGTAAAAATATATAAAACAAATAACCCTATTAATTAAAAAGAAATCAAATCAAATATTTGTCCAATGAGTTCGTTGCAATTAACCATCAAAAAATAGAAAAAAATTTATAGAGGTATCATATAATATATATTTTTATAAATAATAAATGTGGCACACTTTTTAGTGTCTAATTTAATTATATAATCATGTTCAAATTAATAGTTACATTAATTAAGTACGGGTGTTAAGTATGGCTATGGGTAGGCTATATACTAGAAATTTTTCTTTGGCAATTTATGCACATATATTATAATAATAGAAATATACAAATTTAATTATAGATATATAAAGACAATAATACACAAAAACACATATATGCATAAGCATACATATATATATATATATGGGGCTATATGGTTGTATATAGCTTTGCATAAATGTGTAGGAATGCAATTCCAAGTCTAACGCCAACCATATAAATTCTTCGGTATGTGATAGTGAATATTTATTTGTATAATATAATGATGACTCTGAAGTTTATTACGTAAATAATTTTATAACAATAATAAAAATAAAACAGAAATAGTGTGAAAGAAAATTACGATGTTAATAAATTTGTATTATAATCGCAAATCGTTTATTTTGATATATACTTAATTTTTTTTTTTTTTCATTTTCTTCTTTTAACTTTTAGGAACTATCATCGTGATAATACTGTTTATAAATGTGCTGGTTTTATTTTATTTCTTCTTTTCTCTGGTAGTTTTTTTTTTTTATTAAACAAGAAATCATGAACCAAACCAAAATCTTAATTAGGAAGCTCGATACATTCTGCATTTAACCATTGGTCAAAAAAGAATATCCGTTACCACAATCCAAATAAGAATTAACACTTGTCTATCAGACATTTGGATGTACGAACACCATACTTCTACAAGAGATCGTAACGAAACCCTATATGTTTTCAAGGAAACAAAAGAATCGCTAATCCTAAACTAAATTTATATATATTTATTAATTTTTGAAAAATTTAAGCAATAATATCGCACTATGGAAAACCTAAATTTTACTTTAAAAAAAAAAAAAAAAAAACATTGAGCTTTTATATGAAAAAGAAACGAAAAACCATTTGAATGATTTTCAAAAAAACATAAAATAACAGGAAAAAAAATTGTGATGATAAATTTCTCTTTTTATGAATGTGTGTGTGTGTGTGTGTGTGTGTGTGTGTGTGAGTGTACGATTTCTATTAAATATTCATATATGTAAATCTGAATGGATTTCAAACAACCTACTGAATGAATGATGATCGAAAATGGTTTTATTTACCAGAGCAGTAATAAAATCAAGAATAAAAAGATTGACATTAATTCTTATTGCCTATTTACGATTTTCTACTACATTTACGTTACCTCTACTTAATGTTAATATCATATACTATCAAACAACGAATAATATATTTATATATATATAATATGAACAAGTAATAAAATTTAATATACGAATATACCTACAATCTACAAACTAAATATACATGTTATATGTTAGTAATATTGTGCGTATTGCGTATCATACAAATTTTTCAAGTTACATTTCCGTGCAAGGTTAAGAGATAATATATTGTTTAACATTTTGTTATTGAGCGGTACGTTATGCATGATACCGATAGTGCATATTTCGCATATGATTATTTTTAGTATACTTTGACAATGTATATAATTTCTCAGTAAGAACAAGCGCCACAGTTAATTCAGTAGATAAATTTGAATATTTATTAATTTCCATTGGCAAATTATTAATTGTGACATTATATAATACATATATAATCGAAATCAAGTGTGTATTGCAATAACTATTAGTCGTAATAATATATGGAATTTGTTTAAAAAAAAAAAACAAAAAACATAATTCGTGGAAAAATTGAAAGTAAGACATTGCAATAATAATAAAGCAACAGGTAATTGATGAATATATGCTTTCATCCATTTTCAAAATACAGACACAAATACAAAATATAATAATAAAATTATCAAGGATTTATTTAAATCATTTTCTTTAATAGAATTAATACAAACAAAAAAAAAATCATTTAATATATACGAATAAACAAAAGTAATCTTTTAACAATAACTGATTCGTAAAGTACTCGTAGCTACAAAAATAATATATATAAATCTAGAATTCTATTAATAAAACAGCAATAAATGAGCTGGTACACTAGTCGGTAAGTAGGTATTACGCACTAATTGTGCAAATTTTACTATTCAAAAATCTAATTTCATTTTAATTCAAAACAAATAATTTATACTCACTTCTTAATTATGATTTTGGTTGTCGCCAATAATTTAATAATTTAAAAAGACTCGTAAATTCAATTAAAATTTCATACAAAGAATTTTCGACAGAAACTATAAATTTACGTAAACCAAATTAAAAGACAGGAAAATTAGTGAAAAAATTTAAAACAATGGAAAAACTTGCTTCCGTTTTCACAGTTTTTATTTTATATTTAGTACAAAGAGAAAAAAAAGAACCCTGAACGTGAAAATTTTAATCAATGATTTTAATTTTTTTTACTTAAACAATGGCATCAGATGCAAACTGTAAAAGTTTGAATATTTAATAAATGTAATTAAATGGAAACCCGGAAGAAGACTTTACTTTGTTGAAAAGAAAAAAGAAATTCGTTTCAAATACTTAGTTTTCGTTTTAAAATAATTTAAAACAAATTCACGCATACATATTAAAAGTTTATATATTTGTACGGACACTTTATTCCTATAATTTTTAATATTGAAAGTTCTTCCAATAGAGTAAAGATACCTTTGTGTATTTATTTATTTTTGTATTTCATATATATTTAACAGAAGAATAAATGGAGGAACTGATTTACAAGATGAGAAACTGTAAGAGGTACACCGATTGTAGCATTCAAACTTATATCATTTATTATATATATTGTATAAGGTGGTTGAACTGTAAAAATCGTTTCGTATATAAGACTGGAAACTGTATAGATGATTTTTTTTATTCTCTATCTAATTTCATTTTATAATTATGTAATTACATATTAACCAAATGGAAAGAAATAGAATATACATAGTTCTGGTAAACAATAAACATGCATTGGCATTCATTAACCCTGTAAAAGACATAGAATTTTCATTTTTCATCTATTTTTATACATTTTTAAATGAAAACGTTCAATTACTGATATAATCACCTATATATAATGCGATGGATGGATTGAAACTGAAAGGGGTTGAGTAGATGTGATCCGCTTGGCATTCAGATTTTATAGGATCGGTAAGCTTGCCCAGATATATGTAGTACGGTACACGTATATTACTTCAGACAATATCAATACATCCATGGGAGTCCACCTTCAGGTGGTCAGCGTGCCCGGTTATATTATGTACAGCTAAAAGTCATACTTTTCGTGTCATCATAAGCAATGACTAACTGGTTCACGTGTATTAGACATGCATAACTCATTACCCAATGTGTTGTTTTGCATTTCACCAGTCGTCTACAGTTGGCCATCGTTACCATATCATGTAATTACATATTACACATACCGATTTTGTATAGTGCGTCGAAAAAAATACACGGAACAGACGGCTTATAACGGTGCCCTTCCGAAGCATCCCCAGAAAGATTCCCACAGGATACAATGGCTCCAATTAATGTTTCTAGTAAAAACTTATCCGTTCGGGAATCAATCCCTGGTTCCCAAGTGCCGTAGCCAATATACTAGGTGTGGGTATATTATATACTATAATACATACAGATATAAATTTTATTTATCTGCATTGGACATAATTTATCTGTGGCGAGTATAACAAAAATTCAAATACATTCAATAGATATATTATATCTTACTATAGGTACATATTTAATATATGTATATGTCAGATAGAATCTGAAATAGTTTAGATTATTATCTTCCTGAAAATTCTATTATATTATTAGTTTTATGTTATATTTTATCTGATATAAATATATCCATTATTTCAAGCAATTAAACGCATTTTCTATGAAATAATAATAATTTCTTTGATCATTAAAACTGTCATGACAAAAAAGGGTAACTTCCATAGTTCATGAAAATAATTCACAATTTAATTAAAGTATCTCATTGCGAGGCAGATAGGTTTATTGCATAATCAACCAATATTTAATTAATTTCATTTTTAGTTTTATGGTGCAACGCGATACAATAATAACAAACTTATGGAAATGTGGGTCACGGCATTGTTTTGGTTACCTTTAATAATATCAAATATATAATAAATTTTATAGTTATAATGCATATTGCAGTTTAGTGGATGTGTTGTGTATGTGCATTTTACACTTATAGGAGTTGTTTAATGCAATTAAAATTTTCAGTTTGAACGTAAAATTTGAAAGTCAGTACAAAAAAATATTTATGAGTACGTAACTAGCTATATCATTTTCTTTTTTACATTTTGAGACAATTCTAATATGAATTTTCAGATTGTTTTATAATGAATTAGCTGAATCAGTACGTCCACCATATTTTTTTTTCCACCGACTACAGAAATAATAGAGAAGTATTTTAAATTCATCATACATACTTACATACTGAATTATTTTTGGTGCCAAAAGGAAAAAATCGATTTATAGCACAATTATTTACTTTTACTTTTGCTACATTAAATCATTCAGCCGAAATGAGGGCAACACACAAGTTAAAGGTAAAAGAACCTAAAGTAGGTAAGTAAAAATCAAAATAATAAAATATTGAATATTTGGTCAAAAAAAATAAAAAAAAATCGAAAATTGGATATTTTTGGTACAATTGCAGAAATAATAATAATAATATTAATAGTAATCTACAATATATAAGTATGTACTTTTACGGATTGTGAATATGTATTCCTTTAATTGTTGTATGCTAGAAACTTTCGATTCTGTATTTTTGCGTGAATAACATTTGACTATCTCTTAGCAGAGCAGTCACTTATTATATGGACTTACGGTTAATGAATAGGTAATTGAGTATCATTAGTAAGATGTATTGTTCTGCCTGTTTAACGTGACATTGAAATCCAAAAATTATGCAGTAGTTTCGCTGAATCCTGGTTTAAATCTTACATATGTATTCAGCTTATCTGAATTTAGAATTCGTTCTCAAAAAAAAAAAATAAGAAAAAAATTACAAATAGTTAATCTTATAATCCGGCGACCACGTTCAAAAATTAATCGAAAAATGTGGCGAAAAATTCCTGAAGTAAAAAAAAAATAACTCATATTCTCAACCGATTATTTATCCTTCTTATGACCTAACCTAAATGAGGGCAACACAAAAAAAGTAATAATAACAGAACAGTTGCGTGTTCTGTCGTGTCGTCGGGACAATAAACCAGACCAACAATGTAATGTGTTTTATATTATACATATTCAATGAATAAATGTATTATTATGTATCATACATAAACACGAAACAGAAAATACGATAGAGAGATAATATGCTACAAATGGGAAATGGCGAGACTAAACATTAATATATCAATAGCAATACCGATACCGTAACCAGTCGTACAAAACTAAGCTGTGTAACAAAATATGTATACACATCTATACATAAAAATTGGTATGGAATGGAAGTTAGAAAAAGAGTACCCACTGATCTACGATATGTTTGGTGTGCTTTAACACAGGACACAAGAAAAAAAAAAAAAAAGAAGACAATAAGTGACACGCATTGGCACCAAAATACATGGAAATTGAAGCGTTATATGGAAAAAGTAGAATGGATATAGAAAAGGATAATAAGTAAACAAGGCGCATACACAAACAAAGTTAAAGCCGGTGTTCGATCCATAATCAGACGCACAACCCGGACTAGTTTTACCACTTATTTTCTTTCTATTGCCAAGCCAAATACAACAAAAATAAAAAGAATAAGTATGAGTGTGTAGTAGTTTGTATGTGGGAAGAAATGTATATCGTAAATATTTCAAGTAGGCATATTATTTTGTAAATGAGCGACGTTGTGCCTAGGGTTGCCCTTGCCCGTTTTGTATATTTTGTTAGACTAGCATTCATTTTTGAAAACCGTTTACTACATTTATCGACAAATTTAATGGATTCTTCTAAATAGAATAAATGGAAATAAATTATTTAACTTTTAATAAAAATTGTTTGAATAATTAGGTAGGTATACAATCTTCCCACTCTGTTCAGATTGAAGTTTGGTGATAGAACCTTTGTCACCTGATAAAGGTAAAGTTTTACTTTTAAGAATGGCAACCCTGTATTGTACCATATAAGTATTGTGTTTATGTACGGTATGAACCAAAGTATTTTGCTATGAACCATCACGCGTCAAACAAGTTCATTTGTTACTACTGTGAAATTGTATATATTAAATTTTTTTTTTTTTTTGGCTGAAAGAAACAAAAAACTAATAGTTTTTCATGTACCTTATATTGTTTGTTTCTGTTTCGATTTTATGTTGTTTTTTTTTTTTTTTTGTACATCGGTAAGTGTACTTCACTTCAGTATATCAGAACCATTTATATGATGTTATAGACTCGATGCTCTCTTCTTAATCTTTTTTTTTTTTTGATGGTCTATTATTATTGAAATACCTTTATATACGTGCGATATGTTTAGGTTGTAGGTTATATATTTCATTTTATATATGCAATACACCTACAAAACTTTCGACACGAGGTACTTATATATTGGTGTTGCTACTTGTGCTTCTGCTTTAAATTGGGTAGATTTGTATGGTTTCGCTTCTTTTGCGAACCTAACCAACATATAACATTGTATGCTGAGGATGGATCAATATCCGTATTATGACTATGAGCAGCCTGCTATTGATTTTTCTCACAAATATATAAAGGTATATAATATAATGTGTCGTCTATTCTTCTCCTTTATTTTATAAAATATAAATATATTATTAAGCAAATTTCATTCTAGAATAGTCTTTTGAAAATTTTACCAAAAATTCATTTTTCACATTCACAACTAGAAGATTATACTTAATATGAATAAATTTATACATGTGAATTTCTAGATCTATTGCAATAGTTCCGTTTTATTTGATTGTTTTCGTTATTTTGTTTTAATGCTGGCTAACTATGATTATATTTATATTTTAAAGATTATAATCATGAAAATATATAATATAATATAAACTTTATTCTCAAGAATAGCAAGAATAAGCAAATAATTTAATGTAACTAATATACAGTTTTCAATCAAGTCTGGTAATAAAATCACCCAATTATATTGTTTTTTTCCGAAAAATCAGTACAAAATTCTATGAGCATTCTATGAGACATGATTGAAATATTCTCAAAATTCGAAAAATAAAAAATCATTCAAAAAGAAATTAAAAACTGTACTTACCGGGAGACTTGAGAAGTTCGGGAGCAAGTAGATCTGTTAAGTCTGGTTCTTCTCCATACCAAAATACCCATAATTCTTTAGCAGCTGTTAATGATAATGGTGGATGTGTTACAGAGCCACCATTACCGGATACCGGTAAACTAATGTCAAAAATGTTACCGGTTGGATCAGGTTCTGGTTTTGGTGCGGCAACACGTCGCCACACACATAATATATCAACGGCCAAGCATCGTGCATACGAACGAAGCACTGGATCCTCTAGTGGATCATTTGGTGCATGTGGTCGTTCTCCAAGTACCAATTTACGCCATTTTATGCCGCAAAGATCGGTCTGTAAATAATAATATTATAAGAAATAAATATATGAATTAATATGTTTCCTATAAAGTTTTACAAATATTTAAAAAGTTAAGTAACACCAAAAATTTAATAATATGGTAAATTAATGTTATTTATTTATTCATGGATATGTGGTTTTGTGTTGCTATTTTCCGAATTTTATTATTGTTGTGTTGTATTGCTTGGATTATGGATAGGCTATCGAAGCAATACAACACAAAGATAATAAGTATTATTTATTTTTCATTGACTCAAATACCAAATCAATCAGAAATAGTTAATTATTAACTAAAGAATACAATTTTCTATGGAACATCGAACATCATACATATTTTCTTCAATATTTTAAATAAATTGTTCTATGTTGTGATTATAATTCGCAAATGCTTGGATCGAAGAAGAGAATCAATAAGTATTTGTCAGCAAATAAATATATGACAGTAAAGACAACACTATATCGATTAACATCAAACTGTCTACATTACATTTGAAATAAGTTCACCGCTTGCAGCCGATTTTCAAAATTTCGTTTACGATTTGCAAATATTCGTATAAAACCCGATGAGAAAAAATAAATATATAAATAAACAGCGGTATTTCTTCGTGAAACCTATTTCAACGCATTACTATTTTATTACATTGTTATTATTATTTTTTTTTTCGTTTTTCGTTTAATTCATGTTCAGTTTGTAGTCAAGTTTGAATCAAGACCAATTTTAGAGAATATTCAAGGTCAGCGACCGACCGGTATGAATAAATTAAATGCACAAAATCTAGACAGCGACACAAAGTTCATTATTGGAGTCTAATATGGCTGTTCAGTTGTACTGGCACAATTTATTATTGTAATATGTGTTTGTCTGCCTGCGTACAAGTGTGTGAGTTTGCTTTAATGTTAATAAAAAAAAAAGAAGCAGATTGAAAATATTAGCAAAGTATTGCACACTACGAAATAATCGAAAATGCCATTTCATAGCGTTCTTTTTAGCAATGAAGAAACTTTGGGGAGAACACAGACCATATATTTGATGTTTACAGACATTAAAATTATACATATATCAGAAAAACACAAAGCAAAATCGACGCTTGGATATAATTAATATGTATTTGTTTTCTTTCATGAGGCTGTGATTCTGTGAAACATCACATTAAACTAATTTGTCCCACTAACCTAGCCTGTCTACAATTCGACAAATTGAAAATATAAACGGTTGCATCATAAAATCCAGCAAACAATATGTATTTATACACAAGCAATAATAATAAACTTCAAAATAAACATAAACATTTTATGTGTACACGAAACCAACGATTTATTTCTTAATTAATTCTCAAACGTCATTGCACAGACTTTAATTAAATTTTCATGGCGAATCTGACAACAATAGTAGTAGAGAAAACAAAAAAAAAAAACCAAAATAATAATAATTTTCTTCTTCTAATGGGTACATGACTATAACGTGTCACAAACTTCATTTTCTAATAATTAATATTGATTTCTATAAAATACAATAATTATAATTGCAAGAGTGAATAAAAATTTGTGAATAAATTATAAATTAGAATATTTTTCATTCGAAACAGATACTTATTAGATTAATTTCTATAGCCTACATAAATGAATTTAAAAACTTAAAAATTGTATATAATAAAAATTCTACTTTTATTTAAATAATTTTCGAACAGTCAATTAGATTCAATTAG
Organism: Catotricha subobsoleta; assembly: GCA_011634745.2. NCBI lineage: Eukaryota > Metazoa > Arthropoda > Insecta > Diptera > Cecidomyiidae > Catotricha > Catotricha subobsoleta. The sequence goes on along the minus strand of JAABKK020039032.1, from coordinate 7,810 downwards.
ATTTTATGATTATGAATAATAAATAGATACTCGTAGACTCAATATTGTCTAATTCAATTACAATAAATTAGACTCCACTTTTCAGTCGTTATTATGCAATTTTAATTAGGAAATTATTTTTAAATTTTAAAATTTTAAAATTTTTGATACAGCAAATATAATTTAGAATTAAGAGATTATACTCAAAGGGAATTTTATTCGTAACTGTGAAATACTGCGAACTACCAAAAATCACATTAAATGGGCATCACTTAGGAAGTTTGAATAAATTTTTATGTAAAAAAATAAATAAATTTTAAAAATATATGCACTGGAAGAAAATGATATGACGCAGCAATTACGTATTAGAACGCCGAAGAGTATAAAAATGTTATACGGTACGGCGCAATCAATAAATGGCTATTGTAAAACGATAAGCACAACACAAATATATCTCATCGTTAATGATTAATCAATATAATCATTCACAACACCATCATGAAATTGTTTTGCATATATTATTTTTACAACTATGAAGACCTTGAATTATATTATTCTTAAATTACCATTTGAAATGACAAAATAGTATTGATCTGTTGCACCATTATTATATGAATACGAAATAAATAAATTAATTGTTCATTTGAAAAGCATTACATATAATGCATAAATAAATTTTCAAATATTTATGTCACTGGTGCTTTTGTTTTATATTCGATGATAAAATTAAAATTCAATTATCACTATAAATATAGAGAAATATGTGTACCAATATATAAATTTAATATTCTGGATTTATAGAAAAAAGTACATAAATATTCTATTTAGATTTCAAAATTGCAACACAAAAATGTATATATATTTTTGTGAAAACATTATATATATAAAGAAATCGAGCATATATATTAGCTTCTGGATTTGCAAACAGGTGGTTACTTGTGTCATATCGTTTAGTGGCATTTAAAAAATCTCGTAAAATATTTTACGAATGAGAGTTCGCGTTTATTATGAAATACAGTTTGCTGTCTAAGATGTTATTGTTATAGAAAAGAAATAATAAACAACTGAATTCATATTTTATAATAATTGTACTAGTGCACGGGATGCTAAACTAATATTTACTAATGAAAAATGCTATTCATTTTAAAATCTAGAGTTTTAAACATTTTATGTTATATAGCAATGCTCATCATTAATAGATATCTACAAATGGTCAAGTACATACAACCATCCGACAAACTACCAAAGGATTAGTACACTGCTTTATTTTTATTAGGAATGTTTTATCAGATGACCAAAAAACAAGTAGTAGAACAAAAAAAGATAAATTTACGAGACCAATACTTTATTGTTTATTTATTTATTATTATTTTTTTCAAAAATGAAGCAAAACCGTATAAAACGTAAAACTCACATAGAAGGGATCGTCCTTAAAGGACGTCTGCAAGAATCATGCATTTTTAGGTCCCCTCCTCCCTCTGTCCGGACTTGTCCACTTTTTAAATACCCCCCTCCCTTTTGGACGTCCGTAATTTAAAAAAAAAATCGAATTTCATCAATTAAAATAGAAAAATAAGAATGTTTAACAACATTTTTAGCTCCCCTCACTCATGTCCGTTTTTATCCTCTTATTTCAACCTCCCAAATCTAGACGTCCTTTATGGACGATCCCTAAAGCAATCATTTGTGTGTACAAAAATAATATCTAAAATGTTATTCAGTAAAAACCAATAGTTTTTTGTTTACTGTTTTACATTTATATTTTATGTCAAGCATGTAAGTACCAGGATCACAAGTTTAAAGAATTAAATACGTTTTTAATATAAATAATATAAGGATTGCAATATTATTATGTATTGATATGTATTTTGTTTCGTGTTCATACCGATTAAAACTTCATTCTGATTCTTTTCTTGTTTCACTGGGTGAAAAAGAGATGTTTGATTGCTGGAAAATGTGCATGGTTAAAAATAAATTGAAAAGAAAATGTGAAATTCCAACTGAGCAAAGAATATAAATACAAAGAAGGGAAATGAACATACGAAATAATATTTGATATATTTTTAATATTAAATTTACGCCATCTATATTGAAAAAGTTAAATGTTGCATTGGGCCTTCAATATTTGATTGGTATTGAAATCTTCAAGTATCTAAATTCAAATGTTTAAATGAAATAAAAAGACAATTAACACTAGGAATTACCTTTTTCGACTTTTTCTATTTCAAAACTACTACTAAAATACATATGACATGGTAAATGTAAGCAATATGAAAAAAAACAACACCTAATTCCATCTATCGATAAGAAGAATAACCTTCTTTCTTTTTGACATACGTCCAGACGCAGCTATTCAAACAAATCACACTATATGTACACTTCCTTTCTGTGTATACATATCGTTTGTTCATAATATAAAGCTGTAGAATTTAAACCAAAAAATACAATTACAGAGGAATCCAACAATTTTCTCTTCTTTACAATTTACATTTTTTGTTTTTTTTTTTTTTAAACTGAACCATTATTGGTGCATTAACACGTGTTTGTTTGTTTTTTTTTTTTTTAACATTAATTTTAATGTTAGAAAATTACAATTGATCTTAGTAGAGGCTACTTCCATGTAGTAGCAAATTAAATCAAACGAATATCTAATACGCCGTTAGTTAGAACATAATATTCTATTAGTAATGGTTTAAATCATTGAACATACAGACAGGTTGCCTACCAGATTATTCTAATATTGCGTTTTTTTTTTTATATGTATTATAATATATATTATATACTAATTTTGTTATTTTAAGTGTAGGAAGAAAAATACGTCATGCGCTATGACCTTTTACCATACGATGAGAATATTACAAGAACGCATATCTCTACAAATGTAAAAATTTACAAATAAGATAGATATTCTTTATTATAAGTAAAACGCAAAGCTCGTTTTGAGTTTATACCGGTGTCAATGCCATGATTATATATTTTTGACGTCTGCGTAAACAAAAATATAAAAATAATTATAGGCCTAGATAATTGGATGTTCTTAATCAATAAATACTTCAAATAAGTGTATTTGTCAAACATGAAATAGAAATATTAGTAATGAGCCTAAATTTTTGGTCCTTAGAAAAAAAAAAAAAAACGAAATACAAAAGAAACATGGGCATGGAGGAGATATTCCATTGCTATCTATATTTCTCAAACAAAATTTTTATTGTGACAAAAATTTGCTTCAATTCATAAATAAGTTAAAAAATCAATCAACTATTTTGTCGAATAATAAATGCCCAAATAGAAAAAAAATAATAAAAAAAAAAATTAACACCATATTTAATGCAGTTCTATGTAAATAAAGATCCAGATAAAGAAACTCATTCACAAATTCTCATTCATTGTTTATTCATACGTAGAAATATTATCGAAGAAACGAAACGAGCATTTTAAATACTTAAAGATTTTTAAAAAAAAACAAAAAAATAAAAAAAAAATCGGATCTTAAAATAACATCAAAAAAAAGTAAAAGTGTATTTGATAAAAATGTAAATGATGTCAAACAGCAACAAAAAAAAAAAAAGAAAAAAAGAAGAATATCAATGACATTAACAGATTTTAATAGTTTTACCTAAAGTTAAAAATACACATAAAAAATGTTGTTATTAAACTTAAATTAAACTATATTCACCACTGCACTACGATATCAATTCCGTCAATGTGCAAGGTCATTAACCTTTTTCCCCGAAATTTTAATTATTCTTTTGTTGTTGATTGTTAATTTTTTTTTGTGTTAAACATTTTTTTTTTGTTTCTTCCTAGAAAAGGAATTATTAAATTGATGGAATATTTCATTCAAGATTTTACTATTAGACCATTTTTTTTTATCTAGACATTTTAGCAAAATTGTGTAAAATCATTAGATACCGTTATTCTTTTTCTTCTACTTATTTTATTTTATTTATTTTTTTTCTGAAACGCTTTACTATTTCTTCTTATACGTACATCAATCAAATTGTGGATGATACACTTGCCAATTTCTTTCAACAGCGAAATTCATTCTCTATTCTATTTTTTGCTTTTTGCGTTGTTAGGTATTCCAGTTAAATAGTACGTAAAATCATTATTTAATGGCAAATAGCATCAACGATATTAAAGTATATATTTTGCATTAAACACAAAACTTGAAAAAAACAAACAACAACAACAACAAAACCAGTAAATTATTATTTACAAAAATATTTGAAATGTCATTGGCCTCTTGAAGACTTTTTTCTAATGATTTCGATTACTGGATGTGCGCTTCTTTTATTACCAATTTAGATTTTAGTTATATTTTTTTCCATAACACGCATTTATTGTTAATAAAATGTATCCGATAAAATTACCTATCGAAGGCAATTCAATGAATATTTTTCTCTATTTTTGTATTTAAAATAAAATCATACATATTTAAATATAATAAAAAAAAAAACAAAAACAAAAACTTTATAAAAATGTACTTGTACAATGGTATATATATTGACTTTGGATTTTGTATATTATAATAGAATATTTTGTTGTTTGTGAATGTGTAATTTTATTTTTAATAACACATAATTAATTCTATTGTTTTTCTTTTGTTTTGAATGTAATATGCGCTCATTTATGTAAATTAAAGCAATTGTGAATTGAAACTTTCTCTAGCTATGTTTGTTTGTTTTGTAAACGTGAATGAATAAAATAGGGAAGAAAAAGTAAAATCATATAAGTACCAGCTATATACCTATAAAAATTATCTCGAGCGAAATTTTATTCAGCACCAAGTAAACTTTTTCATAATTTAAGGTATATTAAGCAGTTTCAGTAGCAGTTATCCATAGTGTTTTATTTATTATTAAACATTGTTTCGGGTCTAATTTATTTCATATACACATCAAGGTTAAATTGACCCATGCAAATTAGTGAGGGTAAAACTTAAACCTCAATTTGTATTTAAAAAAAATAAATAAACCCGAAATGATTTTTAAAACCGTATAAAACACCACTCTTGTTAATACAATGGCCAAAAAATGGGTTACGCAATCTATATATGATTGTCAAATCATAGATTTTAATAGTTTGATGACTTTTGAATAACCAAATTATGATAAGATTACAACAGATAGGTAACTTGATCAGTAAGCCAGTAAACATTTATGAAATTAGAAAGTACTATGCTGATGCTGTTATGAGATTAAAATGAAATCTATATACTTACTTACAAATTATTTTCATGTGATTTTATTATTTGGTCAAACGCTATACTGACCTTTGACTCAAAATATATCATGAATCATTGTTTTAAAAATCATTGTTCAGCATGATATTAATTTATCATATCAAATAGAAAATAGTGAGTAAATGGATATATGTATTTCATTACTTCCTTTTTTTCTTTTTGCTTTTTGCTTTTTTCTTTTCTTTTTTTTTTTTAAATAGTTAACAGTTAATACACTTCTTTCTATATATATATGGAATAATTAACCAAAAACTTTTGAATATACAGTTTTCCAAAAGTAGTTAATGACGTAACACTTTCTAGCATTCCGTTATATGTGATGAATAGTACTGATGTTGTTTTGATTGTTTTGTGTGCGCATGTTTTTTTTTTCTTTTTTGTTCAGTACCCGACTTATTCAAACATAAATGTTATAATGAAACATAGATGAATAATACAAAATAGATGGTTTTTCTTTTTTTCTGAATTAATTTCTATGTTGGTACTTACAGTTAGCAAATTTCATTCTGCGCAACAGTGCAATGTACTAAATAAATGAATTTACGCTATGTAATATAAGTTAATCTAACGAAAATATATACTTATATGTAATAATATAGACGATAGAATAAAAACAAAGTTAATTTATTTAACAAATATTTTTATTTTTCAAAATATTTTACATTAATGTAAACCTTCATTTCCAGTATTTATCGTAAATATGTGGAAAAACCGTGAATAGGTTTTGGTAATTATTAATAAAGTAAAAAAAAAAAGAGAAAAAAATGTTCCATCGAGATCTTTTTGGAAACTCAACTAAAAAGCATCGAATTTCTGATTTTAATAGTAACAAAAACAACTGTACTTATGTAAAAAAAACTTTTTGGCTAACAATATGATAGCTAATTATATATAATATAAAAATCTTATATATATTGAGTTTAGGATGTAAACTGTTATACGATTTTAATGTAGTTATGTATTACTTGATACCGAGATATTGAAAATATTAGGTTTAAATACATAATAACAAAAAAACGTACAAAAAAAAAAAAAATTAAAATTAAATATGGAAAGGCTATTCTATTCTATTGTCTTAAGGCAAAATGTAAACCTAGTTATCAACATAACATATACATAACATAATGATTCATTTTATAGAGTAGATCAATTTTACATTTTGAAATTCATCGAATTATGATTATTACCATTTACTCTTGTTCCATTAATTTATTTAATAAATCGTATCAAATAAAAAATTCATTGACAGATAAATTGTATTTTATCAATTTTATGAATAGATGATATATTTATTTGTATTTTAAGCAACACTCGCATGTTATGTGACCAGATAAGTTAATATCAAAATCATAAATTTTTACTTTTCAAAATAAATATGGAAGAAAATCATTTAAAACTAACTGGCAGACTAAAAAAAAAAAAAAAAATAATAATAAATAAAAGCGCATGTAAAATGTTAATAGAAAAATAAAATAAATAAAAATACTTTCTTACTGCAACGATTGATAAGTTTTATTACAAGTTTATTTAACAGTCCATTCGATTTTTTTTTCCATTTTACAATGATTTTAAAGAGTAAAAGCATTTCGTTTGACAACTATTTATATACTTATAGCTAATATAAAAAAAAAAGAAGGAAAAAAAATAAAAACTAAAAAACTAAAAAGTCATTCTCCCCTTTATTCTCTACAAAAGAAACAGATGTTACCATGACTACTTTTTCTCTGTCACATTTTTATTTTTATTTATTTTTTTTTTTGGATGTTCACGAATTTCGAATTTATTGAGCAACTTATTTAAATGTAATAAAAGTTAACTGTTACATTCTTATATTAATTGAAGTATAAAAAAAAAAAAAAAACTAAAATGTCTCAACTCCTATACTAACTAAACTAATACACAAATATATCATTTAAAATACCACCACTAATTTCCCACGTATATATAAATTATTATATACTTATTATGAAACAGACGCACATTTAGATAATTCGAAAAAGTGTACATACTCTTTCGATATACAAATATGTTTTTTTTTTTTTTTATTTATTACCCGAAGAGAGAATTTCTATTATATTATTTATTATTTTTATATATGTACATTTTTAAATACATAGCGAAGAGTTTTTTTACACACGCCGAGAGATTCACATGGATTTTATTCATCAAGTACACTTTTACATACCAATAAAATTTTATAGTACACAACCTCGGATACAACAAAACAAAAATATTGCGCGCACAATCTTCCACGCAAGTCCATACACTTGCGCAAAATAATAATATATTTTATTTTTCAATTTTTCTTTTACTTTTTTCTAATTGTTCAGTTTTTCTATAGGTATTTATTATTTATTTGGTATTATATTTAAATTTGTTAATTTTTGAAGCGACTAAGTATAACGAAACAAAATTAAAATAATATTAAAATATATTCACAATTCTATTCACAAATTGCAATTTACGAAAATATTTCAAATTATTAATTAATAATTACAATGAAAACATTTTTTTGTGTGTTTTGTTTGATGTTTTATTTATGCTATATAATGAAACATATCTGAGACTTTTAATACGCATTAGTAT
>JAABKK020039011.1:0-13675 GCA_011634745.2 Catotricha subobsoleta | reverse complement strand
CGAATAAAAGAACATGCAAAAATTATAAATCTGACTGAGAGCTGATCTAGAGCGAATAAAAGAAGATGCTATTAAATCGATTTAGAGCAAATCTGAATAAAATCCAGAGCGAATAAAAGAAGATGCTATTATATTATTATAATATGTAACACATGCATAGATGCACACGCTTTTGATTTCAGGGAGGGGTAGATTTGAAAAATTAAGATAAGGTAATTTTTTTTATGTTTTTCCCATCGACGATTGCAAAACTGCCTCAAAATAAAGTTGCGAGCAAATTAAAAAAAAAAACGGTCTTCAGTCTTCAAATACCGCGGAAAAAACCGCGCTTATGCAAATCGTATTTTAGCAATCTTCAAATACCGCGGAAAAAACGCGAAAAAAACCGTGCTGTATGCAAATCGTATTTTAGAAATCGAAGTAAGGTAATATTTTAAAACCTAAAAAAGATACTATTTTGTTCAAAATCGAGGTAGGGTAATTCTCTGAAACTTAAAAAACAGACTATTTTTTGTTCAAAAACTTAAAAAGATACTTTTTTCGGCAAAACATCCCCCTCCCCCCGTGTGCATGTATGAACACATGGCAAATAAATAAAAAAAAAATAGATTTTTTTTGTTCAATCAACGACACGCCACTATTTAGTTTGCATAGCTCGGTGTCCTTCTGATTTCATATAATTGTATCTGCTAATGTATAATGCGGTGACTTACCGCTAAACTTAGACATAACCTCAAATATTGTGCAGCGATATCAAAATGGATAAGAAAAATGGTAAACAACGTACATTTTTTCCGTATTATTTTTGATTTCTAATTCGTTTCATTTCAATTGAAATCAATTTAGTTGTTTTATTTAATAAAACTTGATTTAAGTATTCAGAAATTATTATTTATATTAAACTGAAACCGGAAAAATAATCATGCAAACAGCAAACGAAGTGGAATTATTTATTATTTAGAGAATTCTATTTTTAATGCAAAAGTTTTTTTTTTTTGAATTAATTTGTAAATATAAAAATGTTATTAATGATTTTTGGTAAAAAAAATTTGTACGTTTCAAATTTTAAAATTTTTCGTTCAACTGTAAAAGTGACTGAACATCAAAAAATAGATCGATTTGTTCGAAAATTTTGTGATACTATTAAAACCAATGAAAATCGTTTATTGAGTAGTAGCAATGTTCCAACTGTACCGACAGTATTGAAAATTAAAAGGATTATTAAAGCAACTGGTTTGCATGAATTAAATGATGGTTTTTCATGCATTCGAACAAAGTGTCCAGCATGCTTTTCAATAAGTTCCGAGGTGAATACCACCGATCCGGACGCTACAATTGCCAGAAATGAAATCTTTATAAATAAAACGTCAGGTGAGCTGTTTAATGCTGATTATGCCTTTATCTTAATTTATATACTAGTGGCTTTATTTTTAACTGTAATAATTCTTTTTCTGCATCACATCTATCACAGGTGACGTTATTTGTTCTGGATGCCAGTGTATATTTAGCTTTAGTCATATTGAAATTTTTTATTCACCATCAAAAACAAAAAAAGCCCAAAGTGATCTAGTAAAATATCGAGAAATATTTTTGAAATCAAAACCGATACCTCAAATAGTTGCATCAATGCAAATCGATGAGAATACAATAGCCATTAATGATTTAAGTAAAATTCAACTAGAGAGTGTTTGTAAACATTTAGGAATAAAAAATATTGCGGATGAAGCTTTTCGAAATATTGGAATACGTTGTAATGTGAAAGAAAATACTCTATATTTTCCATTAGAAGATGTCCATCACAATATAGTAGGTTATAAAAAATTATTATCGGATAATGGTAATACAATTGAAATAAGTATACCGGAAACCAATTCATTTGGAGTGGTTGTAGTATCATCGTTAAGTAAATCTGCGTTGACTTCCAAAAAATCAACCAAAGATGAAAAAACTGCAATTTTAGTATTGAATGTTTTAGATTTATTGGCACTGCGAATGCAAAAAATACAATGTAAGTTTGAATTTTAATTGCACGAGGCTAAAAATGTTTCTTTCTTAAATAAAACAATTTATGTTTTTTTTTTTTTTTTTTTTTTTTCAGCGACAATAATATGTCTTCCACATGGGTTTAAATCACTCCCTCAAGAATGTTTACCTGTGCTAGAACACTATCACAAATTAATTTTATGGTTTACTTATAACACGATTAATTGGGATACTGAACGAAATTTTGCAAAAAAATTGGATGAGAAGCGATGTCTTTTTGTACGACCCACTGACTTACATCCAACGCCATATAATGCCATACAACAATCAGTCGATATTAAAGCAATTCTATCAAATTCAAAACCAATTTTACATAAAGCAATCACGACATTTAATGTATTGCGACAAGATGTTTTAAGTGATTTACAAAATATTGATAAAGTGCAAGGTGTTAAATGGCAACGTTTTCCAGCATTAAATAATTTTCTGAAAGGTCATCGAAAAGGTGAATTAACTATTTTGACAGGTCCAACCGGTAGTGGAAAGACCACATTTATGTCAGAATACTCATTAGATTTAGCATTACAAGGTGTGACAACGCTATGGGGTTCATTTGAAATACGAAATACACGTTTGGCAGCAACATTATTACGTCAAATGGCTGGATATCCGTTAAATGAAAATATTGACAAATTTGACGAATGGGCAGACAAATTTGAACGATTACCAATGTATTTTATGACCTTTCATGGACAGCAATTGATCAAAGTTGTTATGGAGGTGTGTTGCTGCTTTAAACTCCGTTTCTTAAACAAAACTTCTTAAACATTTTATTTCAATAGTTTGGTTTTTTTTTTAAATTTTCAAGGCAATTGATCATGCTCAGTATGTTCACGATATTCATCATGTCATTATCGATAATCTACAATTTATGATGGGAACATCAGAAGATGAACGGAGTATTGATCGATATTGGAAACAAGATGCTATTATAGCTGCATTTCGAACATTTGCAACACGAAAGAATTGTCATGTAACATTAGTTATTCATCCACGAAAAGTATGGCAATGCATTTTTAATTAAATGTGAAACAAATAAAAAATTCTAATAAAATATTTTTTAATAAAAATATCATAGGAGCGCGATGTCGATGATTTGACAACAAATTCAATATTCGGCGGTGCCAAAGCTTCACAAGAGGCCGATAATGTACTTATTATTCAGGATAAAAGATTGATATCAATAAAAGGCAAAAAGTATTTGCAGGTAAAATCACTCGCCTTTTTTTTCTCAATGCAAATCATCTTTAAAATTTGTTCCAATTCATTTCTAGGTAGCCAAGAATCGTTATAGTGGAGACTTAGGAATAATGTCATTAGATTTTGATAAGAATGGACTTAGTTTTGCAACAAAGAAGAAAAAGCCAGAAAACATATCTGAGAAAACAAATCTACGCACATAAAAGTACTTCAAAATGAACTGCCACACTAAAACTTAAAACTTCATACGTTTATAAAAAATCTAAATTGCACTGGAATAATTTAAAGTGTTTACCTTATATTTAAATTCTTTTATATTTGGTGACTGTATGATCAAAAAATAGACCAAATATTTATCTTCATATTTGTATAAAAAGATCGTCATAAATCTTATTCAATATAATTGTTATATTCTCCATTATAGTTTTATATAATAAATTGTAGTAAAAGAAATTAGTTTTAAAAGAATAAATCAACCATTTTTCAGGAAAAATTATGTTGTGATTAAGCAGCACTTTGCTTATAATTTTTTGTGTCCAGTAATTTTTTACCACACATGGCACATATACCTTTTTTGTATGCACATGCCTGACAATAATGCGAACCAACTTGATGCACCTTTGATCTGCATATTCTATATTTAAAAAAAAACACACACATTAGTTTTCATACCTAAATTATGTTAGATCTTGATTGAAACCTACCGACAAGGACGAAAGGTCTGTCCAATTGGATCAAATCGTGTTTTTGAACCAGTTAATGCCTTATTTTCATTCACCTTACGTCCACCGGACTCTGTTGTATTTCTAGCACCAGCTTTCCATGGATCTGGTGTTATAATATTTCCTAATTTCTTTTCACATTTTTCACAAACCATTTTATTTAGTTATTCTGTTTTGGTTTAGCACTGTTATTTACGAGGTATACGAATGAAATGAATATATTCTTAGTTATCTTTTTCTATTTATATTTTTTCCAGTTTGTTATGATTTACAAACGAGTTACGAGTTACGATAGTGACATTAAGTATATGTCAGAATTTTCGGCGAAATAAAAGCTAAACCATATTTGAGCCCCACCATCCAAAGCGAATTTATTTGACAGTAAGCGAGATTTATTTTTCTTTTATGATGGTTGGGTTACATTAACTATAAAATACTGTGAAAATAACTTGAATTTTAAGCCCAATAATTTTTTACGGATATGTGGACATATAGGCATAGATGCACACGCTTTTGATTTCATGGAGCGGATTTAAAAACTTAGTTTTGGATAGAGTAAAAAAAAAAAGAAACTTCATCGACGATTGCAAAACGGCCTCAAAATAAAGTTGCGAGCAAAAAAAAAAAAACGGTCTTCAGTCTTCAAATACCGCGGAAAAAAATAGAAGGACATTATAACAGTTGAAGTCGTATGCGAGCTGATTTGAAAAATTTGGGCAAAACGTTGTCGTTGATTGTATCATTACACACACGCACTGCCGTTTTGTATGCCAGTGTGCGTAATGATACAATCAACGAGAACGTTTTGCCCACATTTTTCAAATCAGTTCGCATACGACTTCAACTGTTATAATGTCCTTCTATTTATATTCTATTTCTATTTATAGGACATCCTCAGGATTATTTATCCATTGATATTAAAAAATATCGCTCATTCAATAGACTTGTTTGAGCTGTCAAATTTTTCTTCGTTAACGCAATTTTTTGTTTCGTTTAATCTCACAATAGAAATAGAATATAGATAGAAGGACATTATAAAAGTTGACAAATGTATTATGTTAAACAAAATACTTAAATGAATAAATGAATTAAAAAAAAAAAAAAAAATCTAACTCATATTAATTTACTATTAGTATTATTCACTATATTTTTGTTAATTCTATTATTAAGTGTTATTATGTAATTGGGGCTTGCCCTGTATAGTGACACTTTAAATAAGTTAAAAAAAAAAAATAAAATAAAAATTTATATGAAAGTTACTAATGTTTCACAAGTTTGTTTGCCACCTAATAAGAATTTTAGGTTATGTCACAACTGACCAAACTTAACGATCAAACAGGTCTATAGACCATTTTTTTGTTAGCAGAATCTGCGATAGTGGCAGCACGATTTATTTTTAAACTCATACAATATTTGTCTCTAAAACTTGGTGCCCTCTATCATGAACGATATCATACAAATGATCTATTTTTTTAATTCCATTTGAATATTTTTTTTTTCAATTCAATTTTTTATTCATTAATTTTTTCTTTTAACATGAGATTTTTGTGAGATACAATTATTGTAATTTTTCAGCAACTGAAAATTATTATTTACGAGTTTTTTTTTATTACAGTGATAATTTAACAATTTTTAAAGGAAAATGAATGATTAAGAAAACCTTTTGAATATTTTATTAAGGGATCTTTTAAAACAAAATTTTAACAAAAAAGTAAGAAGTAAGAAATAAGAAATAACGACTTTGACATGCGCAAACCTCCAAAATAAAATAAAATAAGACAAAAGCTGCTATTTTCACATCAAAAATTATAAACTAAAAAAAACTGAAAGACCTCATTTGATTAAAAAAAAATAACAATTAAAATAATACAAATTTAGTACGAAACATTATTAATGGTTAAAATTGCAAATTAATGCAAAAATAATGTGAATGCAGCATTAAGCAATGAACTAAATATGAGTTCTTTGTTTTTGAAATATAAACATGGCTTTATTGCCTTCAAACAAACGTCATAAATTACCTTCATAGTAAACAGTGTAGGTAAAAACGATAGAAAGTTGAACACTTCATTATTGAATTGGTTGTGTATTTGTGTATAATTTGTCGAAATAAGTTATTTTTTGTGTAAGTGAAAGGCTATCACTGAAGAATCGCCCAATCATTAGTAAAATTGCAGCGTAACCAAATTTCTATCATTAAAATAACTTGGGCATGATGGAGGTAAGAAAATTTTGTTTATTGATTAAAACAAAAAGAAAATTGTAAATGAAAAAATTGAAACATTAATGATTTAAAATGAATTTTAGATTGAAATTTTATATGCGCATAATTCTAAATCAGCCGGTAAATGTAATTTACAATTATCATCGACTGTGGCTGATGTCAAAGAGCAAGTGCATAAATTAAAATCTAATTTATACGTAGATCGACAATCGATTCGCTTAGAAGCACGAGGAAAAACACTTAAAGACAATGAAACATTGCAAAGTTTAAACTTACGTAATGGCAGTAAATTATATGTTAAAGATTTGGGTCCACAAATTGGATGGAAAACCGTATTTTTAACGGAATATGCTGGACCTTTGGCTGTTTATTTGTTGATATATCAGCGTCCATGGTTATTTTATGGTGATGTTTTAGCTCCAATTCATACTACAGCACAGTAAGCATTCAGATTACCGTATATTGAAACTATATACAATATTAGGGAGTTTGCGAAATCGACGTACGCGAATTTACGTAAGGCTCCGTAACTCGTTTGCGTGAAAATTTCTACGTTTTCAATAATTTGAACACTAGTATGAAACTAATGATTGTTCATTTTCAAGGAAACGTGAGATTTTCCACGCAAACGAGTTACAGAGATTTACGTAAATTCTCGTACGTCGATTTCGCAAACTCCCTATTATAAAAAGATGTAAAATTATTTTTATTTTTATAAAAATAGTATTGCAGCTGCATGTTGGACCATACATTATGCAAAACGTTTATATGAAACGGTATTTGTACATCGTTTCTCTCATTCCACAATGCCAATCATAAATTTATTCAAAAATTGTGCGTATTATTGGGGTTTTACTGCTTACGTTGCATACCATGTGAATCATCCATTGTTTACATCACCTTCTAGTGTACAAGTGTATGGTGGTTTGGCTGCATTTTTGGTAAGTTTTTATTTGTCCTCGATTGTTTTAATAATTTTAACAGTCTTTCAATTTCTTTACACAGCTCTGTGAATTAGGTAATCTTGCAACACATATAGGTTTACGTAATCTACGACCACCCGGAACGACAGTTCGGAAGATTCCTATTCCTGATTCGAGTCCATTAACACAACTTTTCAAGTTAGTTTTTGATATTTTAAAAATTGTTTCAAAATATAATTTTTTTTTAAATACTTTCGTCCACTTGTAGTTATGTCTCGTGTCCAAATTACACTTATGAAGTTGGATCATGGATTTCATTTTCTATTATGACCCAATGCTTACCAGCATTTATATTTGCAATGGCTGGTTTCGTACAAATGGCTATTTGGGCATTGGCAAAACATAAGAATTACAAAAAGGAATTTAAAAATTATCCCAAAAACAGAAAAGCCATTGTTCCATTTCTTCTATAAATTTTGTGCGCATGTAACATTACAGAATTGAAAGATGTTTTCTAAAAAAAAAAAAATCTTTCAGTTCAATTTTTTTTTTTGGTGGATTTTTTATAATTTTTTTTTATAGCAAAATTGGGTCTGGCTAAGGTAGAATTGATTTTTACATATCATTTCTGCGTTAATATAAACGATTTTATATCAACGATCAAATTTATAGTTGGCTTTTATAAAATCAGCTAAACACAAATTTTTCGTTATGATAAATAACTAATCGAAATTTTTCTTATTTTGTAAATTTAATGTCAGTTTTTGGCGCCAGGTGGACGGCATTACTAATTTTGTTTAATTTAAAATACTAATTAAAAAAAAAATGTATTTTGTATTGGTCAGGCGAATTTTGTAAAAATTCAACAAGTTTTATATAATTAGTTTTTGAATTTAAATAAAGAAAAGTAAACAAAAAAACATTCTTGCATTTTACTTAATTTTACAATTCTTTTAGTTTATTAAAGTACAAAAAAAAAAGACATAATTCATTAAACAAAAAAACATTCTTGCATTTTACTTAATTTTACAATTCTTTTAGTTTATTAAAGTACAAAAAAAAAAGACATAATTCATAATTATTTTACTCTTTACAAAACAAAAATTACAATAATGCAAAAAATCAATTGAAATGTTAAAATTTAGCTTAAACAATTTGTACACCGCTTTGTGCACAATATTTTTGTAATGCTTGTTGGTGATCATTGGGTAAAGCAGCAATTAATGTGGGCAAATCTCCAGGTCGCGTTTGTGATAATTTTGATAAATTTTCAGCTAAAAACTTTCGTCCATCTTGAATCTCAGGTAATGGATCTGGATTTTTAATTTGTGCAAAATTTAATTGAGAATAGGCAGCTTGATAGCCAACCGTATCTTCGATTTCAATAAAATGATCCCCTTCTAATAAATTTTCGTCTGGTGGCATTTCGAATGTTCCAATTAATGCTTGCAAAAGACCTGTCCAATAATTGCGGTAAGGATTTGTCAACAGCGCTGGACATTCACATAGGACTTTTGTTATACCAACGGCAACAATTTTTTTGTCCATATCACCAGCAACTTTCGTTAAATCGGGCACTAAAACGCGTTCAAGAACCATTCCAAACATTCTAAAAGTAAATAAAAAGTATAAGAACTTCGAATCAAGTGAAAAGGAAATATTATTTTTTTATTTATTCAATGAATGCATACTGTGCCTGAATGTTATCAATTAGTTCAACCAATTGAGTTGCGCCCATCTTAGCCGCATAAAAACTAAAGAAAACTATGAGGCCACGAACGTATTTTGTTGTTTTTGATAAACTAAGACGTTGGAATAGCAATGCAAAAATTTGCCGCATGTTTTGTTGGATTTCGGTTCTGTGAAAGATATGTTTTTTTTTTATGCAAATCGGTATTAATTTTTTAAATATTTAATGAGGAAATGATTGCACTTTAAAATAAAAACTTACATCGGGTAAAATTGTAACAAGTTTTGTATCAAATAAAATCCTTCATGGTCATTAGCTTTTGATGCAATCATTTTTTGGAAAACACCCAGTACTGCATTCTTAAAATTTAAATGTGAAATGTTTTAAGCAAAGCGTAATCAAATATTTAGCGAGCATCTTACCAGCTTATCTAATGCTGCAATTTGTGGAGATCCTTGACGAATAAAGGAACAAATCAATTTGATCAGTGGTGTAACATTACCAGGACGATCCCATAGTGTTGGTGACAATAAACATGGAAACAGGGCCCAATAAGCTTCTGGTATGCTACTTGCCCCTTCATGAATTTCTAATAGAAGCGATAACATTTGAAAAACGTACGGCATAAATTCCAATATATCTTGTTGTAAAATATTTTGAAATATTGGAAAGAGAGCCAGCTCAAACTGGTTGACAGCATCTGGTTGTGATTTGCATACAATTTTAATAGCCAATGAAAGTGATTCAAATAAATAATGATTAAAATGTGGTCGAGATGGATTTCTTGATACTTGCTCAAGTATTTCGGTTAAACGTGGTAAAGCCATACTCATAAATGGCAAAGTAGCTTCTTGCAATGATGAAAAACTTCGCATTATTGCTTTCATAACATATTCGTTTTCATTTGGTCGGTTACCACTCAATACAGCAAATAATCCATTCAATAGATCACCGGAAATTGGTGACAATTGAGCCATTGTAACAATTAAATTATTATCGCTACCACGCATAATCAAGATCTTTTCAATTGTACAAGCTGCATAGCTATGCACCACTGAACTTTCAGCTGGCAAATGTCTAACCAATTGCGGCATGCACGCGAGCATTGCTTGCGGTCCCAACAATGTACGAAAGGTCATAACAAATTTTAATGCATCCGCTTTGAGAACTGGTAATTCATTAATGTTTGGTCGCCCCAATTCAGGAATAATTTGCTGTTCACAAAATTGGGGCAATGGCACCAATTGTGATGTTTGAGTGACGCCAAGCTTTTGGGTTCCACCGCGTGATGCTAATGAAGTTACTAAAAATATTGCAGTGTCTTTAGCGCGCCAATTTATTGTGGGATTCTCTGTATATTTCGCTAGCAAAACTTGTAAATATTGACCAAATATTTCAAAAATTTTTGCTTCAAAATTTTGTGACAATGTTTTAACCAAATCACATGCAGCTCTTCGACGCGTTTCAATATCAGAACCTTCAATATCACGACGAATATATTCTTCTGGATTATCTTCGAACAATTCCTCATCCGAAACTGAAATTAAAATAATTGATTAATATTCTGATTATTAAAATGAACATTAAATATAGGGTCGTCTTATGGTTTTTTCTTCTTTTATTAATAAAATTTAGCAATGCTTTTTTACTTGACTATAAATATCACAACAATAAAATTATTAAGTCTGTGTTTTTTGCAATAAATAAAATTAGAAAATTCGATATTTGAATTTTGAGCCACTTAACGTATGACTTAAACATGACTTAATTCGTCTGTCACAAAATTATATCATTTCAGTAGCTGTGGTATACCATGCATATTACATAAAATAATTCCATTTTTATTTAATATAACTGCGGATAACGTAAATAAATACAAATAAGATGAGTGTTAAAAATAGTTAGCCTCAAATATGTGTGATACACAATAGTTTTTAAAATTCAAATTTTTACAATTTATTTTTTAAACGAAAAACTTAATAAGATATAATTTATTTTGCAAGACATAATTTGTTCAAAATAAAAAAAAATAATCATAAGATGATCCCTATTGTACAACAATATCGAAATTACAATTATAAATTACATCATACCTCTGAAATCCATATTTGGAATGATAACTTTTTCACAAATGCTTGCCAATACTTTTGGATCTTCGAAAAGTTGACGATAGTGATTGCGATCAGCTACAGTTGATAAAAATTGTAAGGCATTGGAAACCAGCTAAGAAAAGTATACAAAATAAATATATTAATTAATAACAATAATAATTTTTATAATCACAATATATCAATATGGGATGATTCCGGTAACGTGTATTATCTTTTATTCAAAAACTGTTTATGGTTAAGTCGGACGTAAATGTGTGTATAAACGAAAGTTGTTTCTTGAAAATATTAAAATTTCGTCCATAGTATAGACTCCATATACTTAACCATAAAAACATTTTAAATAACAGGAAAGGGTGTGCAATGCAACACTCTCTATGAACAATAAAAGTGAAATATGATAATTCAGTACAAAAAATCATAATTAAGAATATTACAATAACATATAGAAACCTTTGTAAACCATGTAACGCTAAAAATTAATTAACTTTATCCTTTTCTCCGTTGTAACACTTTGAAACATTCTAAGACACCACGATCTCTCAAAATCACATAAAAAAAAGTCGAAAAAATCGCCTGTAATTATTTTAGTATTGGTTTGTTTTATTTAAAAATCCGTCGCGTAACAAAATAAGTTTCCCCATCCCCCGTTGGGACTGTTACGTGGTTTACGAACGTTCCTTTTATGCCGTAATTTCATTAATTATAAAATTAGATCTATTACACACGATGCATAATTCCGTACAAATGGCCTTTTCCAATATTATTTATTACCATAATTTTTTTTTTTTACATATTGGCTGTTTTTACGTTTAATAATCAATTTAATATAATAATTTACAAAAACAATCAGAAAACATAATAAAAGAAAAATAACGGCATGTTAAGACTACTTACGAGTTAAATATATGTACATAACTATGCATTGTGTCACATGGTTCTTAACATTTGTACTAATTTTTGAGAAAAATCACACCATAAAAGATGCGAAAAGTAATTTACAAAAATATCGTATCTTATAAATGTATCTTTAGATTCATATTCTTTATCAACTTACTGTATCGTATTTTGTTTGTATGCCAGTTTTAACCAAAAGCTCCCAAACGTCAGTAACAAATTGTGGCATATAAGTACCAAACTCTTCATCGTATTTCTGTGCATACAAACCAAGATTATCACAAATTTGTGAACGTAATTGCTCTAAAACACCAGCTTCCTCGTCATCCTTAAAAAAAAAAGATAGTAATCACATAAGTTACACAATGTTTTAATAAATAAACTTTAGTGTAATTACTCCTGAATGTAAACAAGAAATATCGGTTGTTATTAACTCATGAAAAGCATTCATCCAAGTTTGCATGTTATCTTCAAAAAATTCCGGCAAATCCTGTGCATTCAATGAATAAAATACTTTTGTGACCAAAACAATAGAACTATACAGAACACGTAAAATTGGTTCATTATTTTCATGCGTTTTTGCTAATCCCATTGTTGCAATTAAAAGTTCAGTTAATGGTTTTGCAAACTTATCCAAAACCAACTTGATTTCTTCCCACAATTTCTGTGATTTGAATTCATAACGATATCGTTTAAAAATTGAATGTGCGGTTTGTAAAACGCCATTAATTATATGAAAATCACCACTCAAAAATTTATCAACCATTTCATCAATTAACTGCGGCCATTTCTCTGGAAAATCATATTTTCCAATTATGCTAACCGCATCGCTGAGTTGCTTCTGAATCGCTGGTGATGATTTTAACATGAGCGTGACAATAAATTGTTTAATTGCCACTCTATCAGATTCATGTATACGATTTGGTCCATCATTATCCTAAAAAAATATTAACCAGAAAAAAGAAAAAAAATTAATGTTATTCTAATTTTGTAATGAAATACACTTAATATCAATATAAGAAATACTAACCGCATGTGCATTCCAATTACGTTTTACAAAATTTTTAAATGCAATTGAGCCAGAAACTCTTATCGTACTATCTAAATCTTCTTTACCAACTAAGTTCAGTAGCAAAATTGCATAGTTTTGATTGCCCTCAACACTTTCTAGAAACTTTTCGGCTGTTAATAAATGTATAAAAAAATCATTAAAATTGGATGCATTTTTCAAGAAATCATATATTATTTAGTGGAATTGTATTTCACAAATTTTGTTTGTTTTAAAATACAAAATTATGAACATAACCAAGAAAATAATATAAGATAGTTTACCTGGCCTTCTGACATTTGGATCTGCACTTAAGGTTTGTTGCAAATATTGTGCCAAAATCTTGAAATTACTTTCATTTATTTCCATTTTAATAATCTATTTATTGGCACAACACAAATTTATAATTTTTTTTTTCACTTAAAATCAATGTCGCTTATGAAATTGCATAAAGCCGACCGTTAAATATGTATAATTATATTAAAGCTGAATAGATGTATTCTGAGTAACACCAAGAAACGCAATTAAATGATGAAATTATATGATTGTACCATTTGAGTTATTGCCGCAAAAATAATGTGTCACAAGCAAATGAATGTGACACAAGCAAAGGCCTTTTTGATTTAGTTATGCTATGTTTTAGCAAAACATCATTCTTAAAGTCCCCACACGGTAAAACATTTCATAAAAAAAGTATTTTTAAATAAATCACACTAAAACTTGTTGGGGGGCTCGGAGGGGGCTATGATCTATGGGGAAAAGTTGCGTCTGCATAAAATAATGAGGGTCTCTAATAGATGTTTTTTTTGTAAGAACCTTC
>JAABKK020039000.1:0-13676 GCA_011634745.2 Catotricha subobsoleta | reverse complement strand
AATTTTAAATAAATGTATTCTACTAATAGTATTTTACGAGTGAAAATTGTTATATGGGAACTTTCTAAAAGGGGGGGGTCGGAGGGGAATTATTTTGAATGGGTCATAATAAGTAATAGGGGTTGGCCAAAAAAGCCATCTTCATCCAATTACTACAAAAAAAATGGATCATGAAAAATTGAATTTTTTCCTTGCAGAAGTAACTTTGGTCCTGTTTAGGGACCTCTAAATAGTAAATTTTAAAAAAAAAAAATTGCCAAAAGTATTAACTAAGAACATAGAACCTAAGACCTAGAATCCGCAAAATTTCTTTTTTTTTGACGGGCCCTAATATACATTATATATATATATACAATACATACTTATGGAATTGCAGTATATTAAACGTGTACCTTTTCGTATTCATTTCGTTGAATATAGTTTTTACTTTCAACTTGAAAGTAAAACGAATTTACAAATTCCAACTTAAATTCAGCATGAATTTTTAAAGTCAATATCTAAATACCACACTACCCATTGCTTACTGAACGCATTTTTATCGAAATAGTAAAATTGCAGAAAAGAAAAGAAAAAAACAAAACAAAACAAAAACAACAAAATAAATAAAAGAAAAAAAAAATGTATTTAGTTTTTTTTTTTTTTTGTATGCACACCAACTAAATGAAATTATAATGCACATATATAGACAATATATATTAAATAAAATATACTCTCAATATAATGTAAAATACAAATATACAAAATATACAATTAATTTTTTTTTTTTTTTTCATATTATTTTTATTTTATAAAAACTATTCATTGGTTTAAGCTTAAACCGCATTTATAAAAAAATAATATCAATAATAATCTTAGAATAATAATAACATAATAAATAATAACAAAATAATTTAAACGTATGTGGTGCGGTGCGTGATATTTAGTCACGGTCTATGAATTACTTTCATTCAGTCTAGTTCTCTGTGTGTATAGAGTATATACCAAATTGAATGAATTGCGGTTTTGTTTCTTTCGCGTAAAACTATTTAATATAAAATATATTAAAAGAAAAAGAAAAAGGAAAAAAAAACAATCAAATACAGGTTTACCTATAATACATTGTATTACGCTTACTCTCGTGATTTATATATATGGTAATATATGGTATGGGTTGACTTTAGATAAGTGTCTGATATTTATTTCAAAAGGTATATGATTTATGAATTGGGGTATATTTATTTTGAATATAAATAAATCGGTATAACTGAATATTAATAAACGTTATTAGAAAAAAAAACTATATACAAATGGATTATACCAATCAAATGACGCGAATATAAAAGCTAGACACAAGAGATTCAAATCTAGCGTATGAATTTCACAAAATAAAAATATGGTTTTAAGTTAAATTGTGTAAGGTGACGTACATCAGATGTAAACAATTAAGTAACATATTTAAAGTGACCTTCTCTTTATCAAATACTAAATTTTCCAATATATAGAACACTTGAATTTCGTTCAGAAAGGGAAATTTCCATTGGAACTTATAATATATTTAGTTTCACATGGATTGTATTCGGTCTCCGCGTGTATATGACGCAAACATTCTAATGTAATGACGTCCTTGATATCTAACAAAATAATTCAAATTCTATCAAATATTTTAAATGATTAAGTGAAATATTATAATATTTAGGAGCACACATGTAAATTTATGATCATTAGACCATATTTAGCTTATTATTAATTTATGTTTTCAATAGTGGTTTTTTTGTTTTTTTTTGAAATTCTATGAAAATTCTTTAACTCTTCTGCCTGCTCTCTATACTAATAGATAATAAAGAGCATATATCGAATCACAAATAAGGTTTATATATTTACAATTTCGCTCAAAATTAAATCATTTGAAAAATACTAATAGATAATTAATAATTCTCATTTATAAATGTTTATATTTATATGTAATCAATCATCTCACGCAGTTTGTCTTGATTTAACCTTAATGTTTACATTTTTTTAAATTTATATTTTTTGTTTTGTTTCCATTTAGGTAAGTCAATATCACAATTTGAATACATATATAAATAAACAACTATACAAACAACTTTTAAAATGTATAATTTACACGATTTTCATATTAAATCATACTACATATAATTCTGTAGAATAAAAGGAGAGAAAAAAAAAAGAAGCAAATCGTTCATTACCACACACTTATTTAGTCATTTCATTTCATTTAATTTCATTCCATTTTTTTTTTTTAATAAAGATGTGCTTACACTCACCATTATTATGTTCTACAATTCCATTCTGAGTCAAAACCTTGTATTCCATAACAACCTGTATTCGTATAATAATTTAAATTATTATTAATATGCGAATGCGAGTTAAATAATTTTTTGTGTAAAGTTTTTTTTAAAAAAAAAAAACAAAACTGTACAAATCGTTCACGTTCGACGAACCTCCAAGTAAGTATATTATGTATTTGTAATCATACTTAGATGTTATTTTTTTTTTGTTTTGTTTCTATTCTATAATAAAAGTGTATTTAATATCTTTTTATAAATTCACGCATATTGAACTTGTTGATTTAAAATGAGATCACACCAATATTCATTTTAAAAAAAAATATATACATATATATTAATAATTATAGGTAAAAACTTGATAAGTAATTGTAAATATTGTAGAAATAATGTTATAATATGTTTAATTTATTGATTCATTTTATTTAGTGAAAAGAATCGAAAATGTATAAATTAAAAAAAAAAAAATGCCACTTATGGCACGCGAACTTAACTGTAGAAATATATAGAGAAGTATAGATGCATTAAACTAGTAGTAAGTTTTTGCATTTAATTTTAATATTTATGGTCTGTATGTTGCTTATTTTTATATAATATATAAATATTTTAATTATACTAAGTAAGCGGTAATGCTTTTTATCTCTTTCATTTTGATGAATTTTAAGATTTTAGAGAATTAGATATTTTATGAAATTTAAAAATTTTCATTCCGATTTTTATAATAAAATTTTTTTTGTTGATTTTCTTTTTACTTAATTTTTTTGGTTTGAAAAATGCTTGGAATTTGTGGAAAACTTACCCGTTTTTTTTTTCGGTGGTATTGCCCCTTTTTTTCTGGATCTCAGGATCGGGCGGATTTTGGTAGTCGATATACCAAAAAACGCAGAATTTTTTTTTTGGCAAAAATATAATTCTGTTTTTCATTACTTCGTTTTTTTTGTCTTAAGATCCAATTTTCTTTTTTTTTTTCGATGGTATTGTCCCTTTTTTCGACAACGTGTATTTTTTTGTTCTTACAAAAATGAAGTCGTGTACCAATCCGTTGGCAGCTTGTATTTTTTTATAATGTCGCAGTAAAAGTAAACAAATTTTCTGAAAAACGGCTTTTATCGTGTGTTTAAATATTCAAAAATTATGAAGAAATTAGAGTGAAACGAGAAAATATCTATAATTATGAATTTCTTTTTTGTTCTTTTGAACATCCATATATTTCTGTCATACTTGCCGATTTTGTCTATTTATATCTTGGATGGTTGGATGACAAGGTCAAAGACTCAGCATGTAGGCCGCAAGGGCTCGTTATGCACCCCCGATAAAAGAGTTATGTACCCACTCGGCTCCTTGAAATCAATGGACTCGTTGGGATCCACCATCTGAAAGCGTCTGGAAGTACGGATAAAGTTCCAGACCCTTTGGATGGGCGACAATTTAATAACGCCAGAGTTGATGGTTGACCCACCAAAACTTTGGAGTCTAGAAATTTGGAAGTATGGGCAACAAACGAAATGTTCCGCCGTTTCTTTATCCTCACCGCAAAAGTCGCAATCTGGGTCATCTCTGACCCCTATGCGTTTTAAATGGCTGTTGAGGAAACAGTAGAACAGAAGAAAATTGCGCTTCTTTTATATGTATTTTCGTTGGTAGAACTATGTATGTAAAAAGTATACTGTTTTTAAACACTAACCACGAATCTTCTGCTCTAGAATAATATTGACAAAAAAATTCGAAATTCGTTAATTTTCATTTAACGATTAGTCAATTTAACACAACGAATATTGAAATTCATTATTATGACGCCATGTACAAGAGTCTCACGAAAAAAAAAAAATCATTTCACACGTATTTTTTTTCTCTTTATAATTGAATTTTTTTTTTTTTTTTAAATTTGCAAACAGGCAATGGCTGTACACATTTTATTAAAGACTGTAATTAATGAAAACTGAATTAATGTAAATCGAATCAATGACAACGATTAAAATCAGTGAAAGGTTGCAAAAATTATGATTAAATGGAATATTATCAATGATATAGTGATAAGTTTTATAATCTATTTAGAAAATATCTCTGTTTTTATGTATTACATTAATATACGAGTAATAGTCGTTGAGTATGGATTCAAATATATATAAAAATTACCTTTATATATATGCGCCTTCCCTACGGAAATATGCGTGTATTCGTCGATTCTACGAAAGAAACCAATGTGACTCGCAGTTAATCGGATTTAATTTATTAAGGAGAATGTTATAATAAACTTTTACTCAAATGTATGACAACATTTTATTGAATTTACTCTTTTCAGTTTTTTTTTTTTTTTTATACGATATATGTAAGTTTTGTCATATAAAATCTGCTTAATTGCATCCTGAAATTGTTAATTTTAATAAAATGTAGGCCATTAAACTGTTCTCAACCTAATGTTAACTACAATATAGTAAATAGAGAGATTTCAATAGCACATCATAGCACTTAGTCCACTATAATTTCATCAATCATCAGCATTTACTATATATTCGTAAAACTGATAACATCTGATCTGACCTCCATCAGTTTTCAAATTTAAAAAGCTTTGCAAAATTTGTGTTGACTGTTTTAAGAAAACATAATTAAAAATGTAAAAAAAAAAAAATCAATAAAGTATTTTATTTGGTTCGAACATTTAAAAAAATATGTAACTTATAATATGTAATAAAATGAGTACTTACAAATCCATTAAAATGCATCAATCGCGTTAACTGTGTACGATATTTTGCATTGTGTTTGTGTTCCAACATTTTGATAAATCTTCATTGAAAAAGTGCAATGTTGTAGGTGAAATGTTGTTATTAGAGAATCGTCATGCAAACCTACCTCAACGTACTCGCCAAATTTACAGCTCTATTTCTCTTTAAACACATAAATATTTAATTAAATTAAATAATAATAAAAAATAATAATTAATAAATAAATAAATAAAAATTACAATAATTGTTACATTAAATGCAAATGATTTAGCTGCACTTGCTGCATTATTTGACTGAAAATATACGATTATACAATTAGACACAAATTCTATGTAATATGAAATGGATGAAAGTGAAAACTTATGACAACAAAAGAATCATTAAAATTATAGAATAAATATAAACATACATAAAAATAATCGCATTATTTTCGTTGCCAATTGTCAATAAAGTAACGTGTCTTGAAAAATTAAAATTAAAATAGAAAAAAGAAAGAAAACCACGAAATAGAAAAACCGAAAAATAATAAATAAATATTTGTCACATATAATAATTTATGACCTCTTTTGATTATTATTCATTTTTTTTTCTATTTATATATATATATATATTTTTTTTAATAATTATCAGTAATTATAATAATGCAAAATTTCATTTGAAATTAAGGTAATTTGTGTGCATATAGAAAATTATTTCACAGTTAATATCTATATATAAAATTGCATTCGCTATATATAATCATAAAAATGCGCATAGAAAATTGGGTGCACCGCAATGTGATATGTGGGATATAACTGATTTTCATTAGTATAAAATTCGCACAAATACATGACAATAATAAATCGCGCGAAAAATATATCAATTTTGGTACGATGTGCTTTACTTATACCCAAATAGTATGTGTCTGTAGTATTCGTATAAATGTGTTCACATATTGTCATTTCATATGATTTTAAAACAAAATAACAGCACATACACACATTATACCAAATATACATGGAAACATTGAAAATCATTCACGCAATTGCATGATGTACATAATATATGGTTCTATATGTATAAGTATATATACCTATAATACAAAACAATATCTAATCTATTATACAATTTTCCCTTGACAATGCGCACAACGCAAAAGCACACAACTATATATTTTATTATGTAGTATAAAAAAAAAATATTGAAAGACACAAAAAAAATAAAATAAAAAGAGGTGGTGGGTAGTGGGAGTATTAAGTATAAAACCGGCATTAATTGAGTACACTATTTCAGTCTTTCAAATATATTACAGTAGTGTATAGCTAGCACACAAAATATCTGCGGCTAACGTAACAAAAAAAAAATAAAAAAAAAAAACAAAAACAAAAAAAACATTTGCTGCGACATCACAACATCTAAAATACATCGAAAATTTTTCTTCGATAAATTGAAATTTTATTTTTTATTTATTTACTATTTAAATATTGTAATTTTCATTGTACGTTATTATTAATTGTTAACTCTATTAAAACAGCGACAGCGACAGCCACTATTATTATCTATAAAGAAATATTAATTTTTCCTTTTTTTTTTTGTTGCGGGGAAAAACCAAAGTCATATTTGATTAAAGGTTAAATAAAAATCATTTAAAATCAAAAGAAAATTTTCGATAAATAAAAGCTAGGTCCTCCTGTAAAATAATGCGTACCATTGATTGAATTGATATACCAATCAAATCGCATTAAGAAAGGCAGTAGCGCTATAAATGGATATGTGAGTTTTAGACTAAAAAAAACAAAACAAAACAAATGAAAATTTAAAGTGTTGTAATTTTTTAGTTTTATTTAATTACAATTAAATGTTAATTAATGTAACCGTGTGTGTGTTTTAAACCAAAATTTAAAAAATTAAAATTGAAATTTTAAAAGTTTATTATTTTAAAAACTTACAAATAAAGCAATCGACAACGAAAAGAAAAAAGAAAAAAGAAAATCAAAATCAAAATAATAAAGCGAAAGGCAATTTGTAATAAAGAAAACGGTAAGCCGAGTTAAAGTGATAATTTGTGAAAGTAAATAAAAAAAAACAAAAAACAAAAAATCAATTGCATGAAACATCTAAATTATAGCTGCATGATAAAACATCAAGTTTTAAAAGAAAAACGAACCGAACTGAGTGTCAAATAAACATTTTTTTTTTAATTTCCTTCTCTCTGGAATAGAAATTAAATTAACAGTGAGTGATAAATTTAACCATAACATAAACAAAAAAAGATGGCTGTGTAATTGAATTAAAAAAAATATAGTTTATAAATCCTGTAGCCATTTAGAAAATAAATTTAAAAGCAATAAAAATAAATAATAAATAATAATAATAATAAAAATTTTTGTTTGTTTATGTTTGTTTATTATTTTTTTTTTTTTTTAATAAACATATTTTTATAATATTTTAAGAGTATATTTATAATAATTAATTAATTAATAAATATCAAAATATCAAAAAATGTCTTCATCACAATCGAATCCAGTTGATCTGATTCAATTTAGTGATAAAGGTGACAATAATGATAAAGCGATAGGTGAAGTTGTCAGACATATTGTTGGTGGGCCAGCAGCAAGTTTAATAGCAACAGCAGTAGCTAAAATAACAACATCAACATCAGTACTAACAATAAATGAAAGTGAAAGTGGTTCATGTGAGTCACCAGATTTAATAACTTCAGTAAAAACACCAATAACAGCAACAGAAATTGCAGCAGCAGCACCAGTGAAAAATTTAACGCAGGTGTGTGTGCTTGTGTTGTGTATATAAATGGCTATACGGTTAATTTATTATTTAGAGTACCAAGTTTTATTTATACATTTTTTGTTAAAATGTAAATTAAGGTAGAGAGGCGATTTGCCCACAAAATTTAGATTATATACAAGTAATATACAATGTTACAATGTTGATTATTTATGTATATTTTGTAGACGCGGATAAAGCTAATCTATCTATCTATGTTTATAATAAATGCGAGATATATTTATGTGAGACTCGCAATCCAACTATATAATATTATACATTTTCTTCGTTTCATTTATTTAATATTTCTTTCAATTTATTTCATTTACATTTATAATATAGTCAGAGGTAGATTAACATTACCCGCTTATCCACGTAGGCTTTTCTAATGCGAGAATGCGTAAAATGTAACAAATCGATATTTGAATAATAACTAAATTTATATATCTGCATGCAATATATACATATATGTATTTATATATGTACTTAGATTTTACCTTTAGCTAAACTGTCGTCTAATCAATAAAATAGTTTAACTTATAAATTTTTGAGTATATAGACATATTTTGTTATTCTTATATACCTATATATTATTATTGATCAGTATCAGTATTTTAAAATCATGTTTCTTATTGAATAATCTAAAAGTTTTTTATTTTATATTGTATAATAGAACATAGCACATATATTTGGAACTTTCCATGTACTAACAACAACAACAACAACAACAACAAAAACAATATAATCATAAAATAAATACATATAGTTTCTGCCAATTTCATTTTATTTGTACCTATTATTATAATGTATAATTTTTTTTTATTATATTTTCAGATTGAAAAACCGAAAGAAATATTGTATGCGTCACCTATAACGTTATTAGCTTCTGACACCGAATTACTTGAATCACCTGAAACATCTATCATTAATATTAAAGATATCACCAGACCATATATTGATGAATTACAAGAAGTGCCATTATCAAATACACCCAATAATGATGTTGACACCGAACTCGAAGAAATTGAAGAAGTTGACCATCTAGCACCCCTTATAATGGACAATCATACCGTTCTCGAACATCATGAATTATTCAAAGAAAGTGTACTTAATAATATTAAAGAATTTCAACCAGCAGCAGCAAATTTATATCGTCCGCCGTCTATGAAACACTGTGATATAAAAGACTCAATGGCATCGGTAGACAGTGATGTATCATTGTCATATGATCGTCGTCGTGATTCAAATGAATCAGCAAATAATGATTATAGTTCGGATGCTATATCTTCTGATGAGAATGCTAAAGATTCTGGTTGTGATTTAAATAATGTTGAAAAACACAACAAAGACCATACAACAGAAGAAGAAGAAGAAGCATCAACCGAACCAATTGAAATACCAGATGATGATTTAGCTGAAAAAATTATCCAACAAGTGGAATTTTATTTTTCTAATGATAATATTTTGAAAGATGCATTTTTGTTGAAACATGTGCGAAGAAATAAGGAGGGCTTTGTCAGTTTAAAATTGATATCGAGTTTTAAACGTGTTCGCCAATTAACTAAAGACTGGCGCGTCGTTGGTTATGCCATCAAATTAAAAAGCAAAAATATTCAAGTAAATGATTTGGGTACTAAGATTCGGCGTCTTGATCCATTGCCTGTATTCGATGAAACAATGCCATCCAGAACAGTCGTTGCCACAGATTTACCACTTGATAAAATTACTATTGAGAAAGTTTCGGATATGTTCTCGAAGTGCGGAGAAATAGCACTAATCAGAATTTTGCGTCCGGGAGGTACAATTCCACCGGATGTACGCCAATTTATAAATAAGTATCCAGATTTACAACAAAAGGAATGCGCCTTGGTAGAATTTACCGAATCGCAATCAGCCCGTAATGCCCAAAATATGGAAGGAATGCAAATTTTCGAAATGGTTGCGCCGAAAAAGAAAACAGGCAAAAAGGCTAGTGTTTCGAAAATGATTGAAAATTATATTTATGCTAATAATCATACTGATATGGAACGCAGCCGTGGTGGTACTGCTGATGATTATAAATTTAAATTACGCCGAAATAGTTCAAACTTTTATGTAAAACCAGATACACATATTTGCCAACAACAACAGCAACGTAAATTTTCATATAACAATGAAAATTATGATCACTTCAATAGGCGTCCAAGTAGCTCTTCAATGAGCAGTTCTGACATGTCTCGAAAATATTCTAACTGTTCTGAAGGATATTCTAGCTGTTCAGAAATGTCACGAAGAGCATCAAATTGTTCCGATATATCACGGAGACCATCAAATTGTTCAGATGCACCATTTAGACGTACATCAAACTGTTCAGATTTTTGCCCATGTTCAAGACGTTCATCACAATGTTCTGAGCCCTTCCGACGAACATCCCAATGCTCTGAACATAATCGCCGTTATTCGAATACGTCAATGAACTTTGAACGTCGTATGTCAAATGGTTCAGAAGGTAGCCGCCGAGTATCATTCGATTCAGATTATGATCGTAAAATATCAATTGGTGGTGGTGGTGGTGGTTTCGACCATTACCGAAAAATATCCTCCAGTTACGATCCAATGATTAGAAAATATTCAAATGGTGAACAATATATGCGAAAGATTTCAACTGATTCCGGTTATGATCGGAAAACATCCACTGGATCAATGAGTGATTATGGTACATCGCCACGATCACGAAGTGGTAGTATGCTAATGGGTGGCAATAAAACTGAAAATTTAGTACGTACACCAATTGGTCCCGATGGAAGCAAAGGATTTTCGTCTAGAGCTCGTAAGCTTGGTCAAGTTATTGGACCCGTATGAATATTAATTTTCATTTACGTTCACAAAAAAAAGTTTTAATATTATTTTTTTAAAATTATTGTTTGTTATTTATTTTTAATCAATTTTAAGGTATGTAAATTTAATAATATGTAATAATTTTGTTTTACGAGTATTGAATTTTAAATTTTATAGTGCGAATATTTAAAATTGTAAATAAAATCGCAAATTTAGGTAGGTATCTACTAACTATTATGTATAGTTTTTTTTTTTTTTTTTTGAAATGAATTCGTTTCAATATAATTTAGAAGTTTATTTAAAATTACAAAATTTAATATTAATAATAATAATTTTAATCCTTATAATCTCTCACATGCTCATATTATGAATAATTTATTTATAAAAAGGAAGATAAGAAAGTGAAAAAATATATACCAGAGATCATACATAAAAGAAAAACAAACAAAAAAATGGAAAACTGTAGACCGCAGATCATAGACCATATATATTTTTATAATTATTCAATTAAAATTAGCTACAAAATACATCTATTTATACTTACCAATTTAGTTAAAGTATTGTGTATAAAAAAAAAATGCGAATAAAGAAATACCTAAATAAACCAATTTCTATATTCACTAAACTGAAAATACTGTAAATTGTATGTATACTTAAATGAAATGGAACCATATGATCATTGAGCATGAAATAAAATCTGTGTGTATATGTAATTGTAAATTATATATCATTTATTATATTGTAAATATAACTTTATTTATATAAAAATCATATTTATATTATTATATATTACATTAAATTTAATTGTAATTTTAATTAAAGAGCAAGTTGTAAATATTTATGAAAAAGATTTGAAAAAAATGAAAAAAGAAAAAAGAAAATCTCTAGCTATAACAACAAAACTGAACATGTATTTTAAAATAAATGAAATAAGAAAAAAAAAATAATAAATATAATATATTTTTAAAATATATATAATATTACATATATTTATAGTGCGAATGTAAATATTATGAAAATGAACGAAAGATTTGTAAAACTATTAATAGACAGAAAATTATTAATATATAAATTTTTAGAATTTTTTTTAAAAATGATAATTTGTTTTATTGCTTTTTCAATAATAATGTAGGTACCTAGAGCTGGCATATATTTGACGTCTGTTTTGTTTTTAACGTGTCCTTTTATGTCATTTTGTATTTTTGTCGAACACTCCAAAATCATATAGAAAATGAAGGTTAAATTAATGAGATCAATACGAAAAACTTGAAGAAGGGCTTGGGGTGGGGGGAACACTAATAAGTCACATGAACATGATTTTGCGATAAACGCGTATGAAGTTGTGAAATCGTATAAAAAAAAAAGCAAAAATCTATAAAATTGAAAGTTTGATAAATTAGCGATTTTTCATCGAATTGAGCTGCGATTTTCATCAAAGATCGATTTTGAATAATTGAAACGCTCCATTTTTGAAATCATTCATTTTAATTATCAATAAACAATTTAACTGAAATAATAAATACAATTTTGTCTTTTATAGTGTCTTTTATTCAGAAGGTAAAAGTCAAAAAGACAATTGAAAAAAACATGCCAGCTCTGAAACAAAAAAAAAAGTAACAAATAGAAGAAAATGTGGGGAATTTTCTCGGTATAGATAGCTTACAATAATCTGATATTATTTTCAAATAAATTAGAATTATATGTTTTAAATAAAAATAATCCGGTTTACTGACAATATTCCAACTTGTATGTGTGGAAAACCGTTCTAAGTAGGATTTTTTTTCTACAGCAACCTTTCTATACAGCAGCCTTCAGTCATACGCTAATCTGTTCATTCGTACCAGACAATAAAAAATTTACTTCCATTGGAGCAGTCAAAGATATGAAAAGATATGATTCCTTTTATTGTATTGTAGAGTGTAGACCATTAATAGGAATTTAAATATGCCCCTTTTAACAGCTCATGATTTCATTTTTTTCTTTTTTTGGGTAAAATTTTATGAAATTTACCCACAAAAAGAAATTAATTGCTACTTACGTTTTGTAGGTACTTCTTTTGTTTTAGCACTTTTTTCGGTTTTTCTCAGAGTTCAGTGGTAGGACTTTGGTCATATAACCAAAAGTCGCATAATTTTTCGCTCTTCTAAATATACGTTTTGATTTTGATAATGAAACTCAATTTGGTGAAATCTCTGGATTCAGTCGACGGATCGAAACCAAAACATATAATTTTCAAGTGAATAACATTCAGAGCCGTCGCTAGACTATTGTGCGCCCGAAGCGGAACTTCAATTTCGTCGCCCTTAACTGAAAACTACATAGTTATAAAAAAAAAGCTTGCGCTGTCTCCTAAGCAGGGTTGCGGTCGAAACTTTTGTTTTATTTCGTCGATGCTGATACTTATGAATTAATGTATCGTTCGATGCTATACCGACGTTGCTTTTAGATATTTTTTTCAACTTCAGAATGTTAAACTTATATTTTGTTCTACAAAAGTATCGAAAAACACAATTTCAATACTTCGATACAGATACCATTTAAATATATCGTTTATCGTTTTTGATACTATTCTCCGCAACCCTTCCCCTAAGCAACTTTTGAAAAACTGAAAAAAAAGTGTCCTCCGAAATCTAAATAGAATATTGTTTTTAGGTCAATGTCACTAGTCCCCCCTCCCCCTTTATCAATATCCGAACTACTGATTCCAGAGAAAAAGTGGAATGAACAAATTTTGTTTGAAATAAACATTAATATTTGTTTTGTGTTCCATTAATTTTATAGTTGGGTGCATTTGTATACGTTTGCACCCGACATTGATTTCTATAACTCGGCGCCACTGTCAATATCCATCTACTCAGTCTTGATATAGAGCAAAAAGAATAATGAATTCGACTTTAAGTTCTCAGAAACTCCAGAAGAAGGTTTCCTAGAGGTTCGCGAACATCACCACCCTAATAGAAAATATGCTTTTGCAATTCTTTGAAAAAGAACTAATCAATCTATGTTTTAATAATAGAAATAGAATATAGATAGAAGGACATTATAACAGTTGAAATCGTATGCGAGCTGATTTGAAAAATGTGGGCAA
>JAABKK020038989.1:0-13679 GCA_011634745.2 Catotricha subobsoleta | reverse complement strand
TTTTAATCCTAATTATCACCAGATGAGAGGGGGGGAACCAAAATCTGAAAAAGTTCGTGTTTTTTCGGAACACCCTATTGTGCAATTCAGTAAGCCGTTTTTCTATGCAAATAAAAATTCCAGATTATCCAAGAATAAAATATGAAATATAATAAAAAAAAAGAATAATATTTCTATGCTATAATCTGAATGTTATAAGAATTTAGTGGAATAGCGAACGTATATTTAAAAATATATATACCTATATTAATGTGGAAGTTTATACAAATGTACAATACCACTATTATGAATACTTAATCAGTACGAGATTGTACTTTGATGGTTTTTGTCGTGTTCTTTTTCTATCCTCAACCTATAGTGCATAAACTCATTTTGTATTTATTTATTTGTTTATTTATTTTATATATTTGTATGTTTGTATACATAGATTTATAGCTGTGGGCACTTATTCTCATTAAATATTAGAGTTTTCATTGCATATAAAGTTTTTACTCTCCTTTTAATATATAGAAAATGGCAGTGGACGATAATAAGTATAAAACATTTTGTAAATGGATGATATATAATTTCATTTTATGTTTGCAAATCTAAGTACTTTATGTGCTTACAAAATTAAATTATAAATATTTTGATCATATTTTCAAAGTGAGAATATAATAAAATAATACTTAATTATAAATATAGTTAAATCAAGTACAAAGTACATACGTATAGCTTACATAATCATAGTTGTACTTTATATACTACTATTTAATGCATTTTTTGGCATTACAAAGCAAGCTGTACATGAAATAAACTATATACGTTTTAAAAGAAAATTAATTTTTTCACATACCTACGCTTTCATCACAAACCAAGAAGCAAAGCAGAATGAAAACTGAGTGATGAAATATTTCTCATGTACTGAAATAAGTTTTTCTACAAACCTTAAGCAAATATATGAACGACACCACCAACATTTATACGAAACTATTTTTGGTTAAAGCTTTGCCTTTAGTGTGTTATGCCAGTTTCGTTATTTACATGATAAATGTGTATTGCCTTCCTATTTGAAAATTGTGTCTGTTGGCTACATACCTTATGAACCAGTCATGCAGACACTGTTAACTCTTATAACTGTTATAAATTGTTCAGTTATGCCTTATGGAATTATACCTAAATAAGAAGCAGAGTTTTAATGTGGTTTCGCCAAAATTATGTCAAATTAATTTCTGAAATTGAATGTACAATTTAAAGATATATTTTTATAAGTAATTGCTAATTTAAAAATCAAAGTCCTGTATCTTTACATTGAAATTTATTTTTAAAAATATAATCGGAAACGTAATATAATTAAAAAAAAATAATTAAAAAAAAATTGTAAGGTTTTTTTTTTTTTTGTTGAGTTTCTGGACACATTAGAACTTTGGTCTAAGCTATTAAAAGAGAAGCTCTGTTTTATAGAAATATTTGAACAATTTACCTGTACAATTTTGTTCATAGAATCATTGCTTTATATTCGTAGCTTTCAATATTATTTAATATTATAAATTGAGTAGAAAATTCAAGTATTTCTGATACGTATGAATGTTATATATAGATGTAGAGTACCTATTTTCAATGTTTATATATATATTTTATATAGAATGAACCATATTGTAGATAAAGTATTTATAATAAAAGAGGTTTTCCAGTCGTATAGCATATTTGCCGGAAGTGAAGTGATTTTATCTTTAGAAATAGCATATTATGTATTACCTACTGAAGTACCTAATATAGAAAAAGCCGTGTATAAATCTAGCACATACTCGACTTATACTCTTTTCTTTAAAATATACATACAGACAAACGTAGGTAAAACATTTCAGGAAATAAAAGGTAACACCTTTTTGTGATATTGTGAACATGATCATATTAAAATATTATACATGAAATGTATAGACATTTTTGGTAGGTATCTGTGTTATTTTATGATAGCAATTTGATTTTGTACATTCACATTTTATTATTTTTATATTTAATATAAGAATTTGAATGATGCTTAAGGAATTGAGTTTTTTTTTAATAAAATATTCTTTTCGATTTCACTTATATTTATTAGATAACATACAATTACTGCCAACACACAAGCTCTTGTTAGTGAAGGGAAAATACTTTATTTTTCAATTTTTATTGCATCTCTAGATTTATCGAAATTTCTAATTATTGAAAAATATTTTCATCATAAAATTATAAAATAATTGCATTCTACTCGTAGATGAAAAGGAGACAAAATGAATTAAATTTATGAATATACTTTACTTGATTACTATATAAGTATTCTTCATTGTAATATTTTTTATTTTTTAGTCCTACAAGTTTTATTATAAATATAATAAAAAAGATTTTTTATTTAGCAAAATATTAATAAAAAAAAAAATAATAATAAAAATAAAACAAAAAAACTCTCTGGAAAATATGAAATATATACTTGCATATTTCATCATTAATTTTTGCCATAGCATATGTAAAGTACAGGGTGCTTATTTTAAAGTTTTATGATTATTTCATATGGCATGCGATAAAAATCAAGAATTATTAACTAACATCCTGTTTCATAAAGTGTGAGAACTAGACGGTATACCTAAACTTTGTTAAGAAAAATCGTATTCCAACCACAGTGGATAAGTTATATGAAACAGTGCGTTCGCTGCATAGCACCATTACTTATATTTTTAATTAATAATTTTGTACTTTATTCTAATTCTTTATTTGTGTGAAATTATCAGCTTGTCAGCAGAAAAGTTCTTACAGATAAGAGGTTAATAGGGTGAATGAGAAACTTCGAAGTAAATCAAAAAGATACGAGTAAAGCAATATTTTTTGACTCATTTATAAGACAACCTTTAATCTTCGTTCGAAAAATTATCTATTCAGTCTGATTAAAAAAAAAACTTTTATTTTTTTTTTCCGACTCTGTCGAGGAATCTTTTTTACATCTTTTTTATTTCAATTTATATATGTAGTTCTTTCCATTATTTCAAAACTGCATTGCATACATCATCTTTTTATTATACGTTTATCTCTTACATATTATTTATATAAATCTCTGTACATTCTGCCTTCAGGTGGTGCTTTACGTAACATAATATGCATAAATATTTCATATAAGTAGAATGTTTGATAATATAACATAATATGTAAAATATGTTTATATGTTTAAAAAAAACAAAAAAAGTAAAAGAAAATGAAAATGAACTACTTACATTTCATTTTCTGTGTACTATAAAATCTAAGCGTAAGAAAACTTTGAACAAGTGTCGAACAATACTTATGAAAACATAAACTATTTCATGTTTTATTTCTGTGTGCAATGTAATTTTATAGCATATAATAAACATACGTAGATGCAAAAATTAAATTTTTCCCTCTTTATGTTTATGAAAATTAAAGAATGTTCTTTTCAACAATATAATTTTCAGTAAATATATACAGCGTTGATGTATACGCGATGTAAAATGATTATGATGATTTTCAAAAGTTTTTATTTATCTAAATTTTCTACGAAACTTATCATAGAAATTTACGTAATTTTTTTACAGAAAAGTTTTTTAAAAAAAAATAAAATAAAAATGAAATAAATAAATTGAAATAAAATAACAAATGTTTCAAATTAAATTTACCAACTTGATTTTATTTTTTAATATTATTTTGTATGTTTTTTTTTTTTTTTGAAATAGCTATGCTCGTTCTCGTCTACATATAATTTACAGCATATATTTAAGAGATTTGCTTAAAATATATTTTAACATAAATCAAATATTAATATTATCTTTCTACGTTTATATTTCATTTAAATATAAAGCAAAAAAGAAAAAAAAAATATTCCAACATTTCATTCAACACCTTTCCGTTTACCCTCATCAAATTAATGCACGTTTCACTAAAATAAAATATATTGCTATTTTCCTGGCATAGCAATATAATAATATTTACTTCCTTTTATTTTTATTATTTATTTACAAATTATGGTTAAAATGCTACTATATAATGACACTTATCTACAAATTTCCTTTACTGCGTATTGGTACCGAAAGTACCAATTCTATTATTCAAATGTGTTTATGCAAATATAATTGAAATTGTTGTAGATAAAAACTCATTCGGTATATCTGTTTCTTAGTGAAAATAAAATAAAATAAAAATATCATATAATCTGTATGGGACCTGGTGAAAATGGCAAAGCAACATACACACACTAAACAATCATAGAATATTAACATTTAGTAGTGGAAAGAAAACAACAAAAAAAAAAAAGAAAAAAACGAAAACGGAAAGCGCGCAGCGAAAAAACCTCTTCTTTTATCTGAGATAATTTTTCCATAAAAACATTTTTTAAGCTCTTTACCCTTTTATAATGCGTTCATGCAATTATCTCATCTTTTTTTTTTATTATTATTCCTGTGAATCTAGTTTGGGTATCTCTAGATGATACCTTTAAAGTGCTGGAATGAAATACACTGTATGGCAATGTACCATTTAATTTTATATTAAGATTCATTGAAGCAAAGAGAAAGAGAAAGAGAAAAAGAAATGAATGAATGAATGAAATTAGAAAGAGAGAAAGGTAATAGTAAAGAATGTACCTACATCAAAAAGGGCGAAGAAAAAGGTTTTTAAAGCAATTGTACCCGTAGTTCGTTGATAAGAATGCTCAACGATAATAGGATGATAAGAAATTGTTATTAAGGAAAATATATATTCAAAGAGGATTATGGTTTTTGAGGAAATGTTTTGCTCTCGAAAAAGAATTATGTTAATATTTAAAACCCCAAAAATTTTGGCGAAGTAAAGAAAAAAAAAATAACGAAGTTATATTTTGTGAAAATAGCTAAAAAGCTACGACTGATTAGGTAATATTATCGACAAAAGGGGAAAAAAATAAGGGAATTTCTTATATTTTAATATTTAATGGCATGAAGTTAAATTAGTTTCCATTAAAGTTCAATTTCATTTATCTAATATTTGATTAATTTGAATAATTGATTTTAAACAAGCGCATTCGCAAACAAAAAATGTTGGTATTTAAAAGCTAAATAGATTAGTAATTGAACAATGAAAGTATGGGCATAAAATGTTATGTAATTAACAAAAGGATTTTTTTTACGATAGTTTATTGATTTTTGAACGATTACATTCAAAATGTTATTAAATAAAAAATACCGTACGAGTAATTTTAATGCTCAAATTCAATACGTTTCCGATTTTACAATCAAGAAACTACAAAATTCATTCTTCCACCAAAACTCTAAATTATTGTTAATTCGCAGAATTTGCCTACGCTATATTAACAATAATGCCAGTTTATGAAGTTGATGTTACGTGCTGTTTTATATGAAAATAATTATCTCATGTAAAATGCATGTTTAAAGTGCACTTTGGGAAAATATTTGAACTTTAGATTGTGTATAATAAAGATAAAGAATATCATAGTTTATATTCTATACTATTTACACTCTTAGTTACACTGTCCTTGTATAATTTATGCTTCGTGAATAGAATTATGAGCATAATAAAATACACTGTATAGTACTTTTTGTTTGGTTAAAACTTTTATAACCGCATGATTTGTTGTGGAGTAACACCTACTCCGCCATATACTATATATTCAAATATTCGAAGAGCGTAACAATGTATATAACATTATATTATAATAAGATTATGTACTTGTACCCATATTAGAATTTTACACACATATTAATATATATACCAACGACAAAATACACATATTATTATTATTATTATTATTATATAAGACTAAAATACCAAAAAGCACAATATTCGAGAATACTAAATTGTTCTTAAAACAAAATAAATACCGAATTATCGCTATAAATATACTTTGTGTTGGAATAGGAAACATGTTTATCATTACCAGCTTTTGCAAGTTTTGTTTGGCTATTTGTTTAATAGACTTTTGGGATTAGTTGTTTAAAGTTTGTTTCGACTGTTTGAATAGTTAGTTGATTACAAAATGTCAGAATTAAATTAAATTTTCTGTTTACTATTATTGCTTTTGAATAAGTATATATTTATTTGACCAAAAAGTAAGAGGAAATGTCTTTTTCGATTTTCTTTAAGAATTTTTATATCATACATTTAGAGAAAGTTGTATAATATATATTTGTATTTAGCTATTCGTGTGGTTTCCAAAAGATAAAAAAAAAACTGATTAAGTCATACCAAAGATTCTTATTGGGAGGAAGCTCGGAAGGAAGTATCCTGTACAATACAATAATTTAGAAATTTAATTGGCAATTGGGAATTCAATACCTTCGAATGGACATTGTTCTTTATTATGTTTTCCATTTTCTTGAATATTTGCATATTATAGTAAATAAATAAAATAAATAATAGTATTATTCTATTTGTGTCATGTAGTAGTCATAGCTACAATAAACCAGTTCACCGAAAAAAGGATAAAGAAAATTAAAACTTATATTAAATAAGTTCCCTTAGATGTTCTACTAGAATAAAGAAAACTTTTATAAAGATGTAAACATCAATTCAATAAGCTTGTTAACTTGTTCAATTCATGTGCAATGATGAGACTTTATGAACATTACCTCTCCAAGCACAAGTAAAAGAAAAAAAAATGTTTCTTTAATTTTCTTTTTAGGAAAAGTTATTCTAAACGAACTGGTAAGGTATGCGTTGATGAGTTATTAATATTACAAAAGTTTGACGGAAAATAATTGAATGAGTATTTTTTCTTTTATTTCAATGTTCTCTCGGTAAGATATTATATTATATTATTGTATTTTATTTATTTTATTTTTTGTTTTTTTTTTTGTATAACAAAATCAAATTGAGTATTTCGTTATACGTACCCACGATACCAATAACAAAGGTGGTGCACAGAAAAAAAAGAAAAAAAAACGTGACAATTGCTTTCATTTCAAACTTTCCACCTAATTTTCGCCCGATGAAAACTTTTCTTTTTTATTTATTTCTTTATAACATATTCTCACATCGTCACATCTTACCAATTCTTTCAAAATATTTTAATATATTATTTATACACATACTAAGTATGTACCAATTTTACCTGAGCCTGTTCGCCCTCATGATTCATTCGACTTTTATTCTTATTATAACGGGTCGGATTTTATATAGAATATGTATAGGTTTTATTCTATATACCATCCTTTATACGATTAAGATGTATGTTATTTAGTAGTCACACCACGCTTTGCTTTTATGGCAAACTCTCCCAGGTGGAAACAACTCAAAATACTTTTCTTTTTTTTTTTTCTTATTTTGGGAATAAGTCCTTTCACAATTTTAACAACTCCTAACCTACATCATCTATTTTGTGTCGTAAACAATTTATTTTGGCATCTTTTGTATAAATAATTTCTATAAGTGGGTAAGTAGATATATATATTATATATTTTATAGAGTGGAGACTAAATTTTGTACATTTATATTGTCTGTGTAGAAGGTTATTCCAAAAATTATAATGTTCAAGTGTACAGGCAATATAGAGAATATTTTGATAACACCAAGAAGCAAAGGCACCAAATACTTTACGACAATAAAATATAATATACAACAGGAGTAAAATTATGTAGAAATACACAGTCATAGTTTAGGTATACGTTAAATACAGGTAAATATATAAACAAGAGGAAAAGTTACGATTATGTTTGGACCATTAAGCATAAATTAATGAGTTTTATGGCTATAAAGGTAACGACAGTTTCATTGTTCTTAGTGTAATTTAACACTTTCGCTGTATGTGCATAATTGAATATATAATATTTAATATTTAAAGGGATTACGTGTCTTGTTCCAGTATTGAATTACATATGTGGATATAACAGTGTCAATTTCACTTAAAATAATACATTTCTCTTTTAAAGAAATAGATGAACTTTACATAATAAAATTTTAGCTAGATTTAGCTCAGGTGGAAAATAAATGAACACTTTATAAATAGATATAGAAAATCTGGTCTATCATACTGATCATTTTCATAATTAACTTTTGATTATTACCGATATTTGTATCGACTATCATAAGTAAATAGTCCAAAGTTTGCTGCACTTAGGTGAATGAATAATAGGGTTGATTGAAAAACAAATTTATTGAAATGCCGGAGTTCTTAAGATTTGTAGGATTGACTAAAAAAAAATACGTGCATAATTTGAATATTTGAAATTAACTATTAGAGTTCGTAACATCAGTCTACAGATCAATATTCAACCCTCTAAATATCTAAAAGTAACTTCTCAAATTCGAATTGTATTTCATATATTTTCTCCCTAGAGATACTTCTAAGAATTAAATAGTGTTTACTAGCCATCAATAATATTTCGTTTAAGTATTTATTTACTTATGGTACTTTATGCGGTACTCTAGCTACTAAAACGAAACTTGAGAGCTTGTAAGCCATTTTTACTTCTAAAGAGAAGACATATAATTTATATTCAGAATTTTGTAGGTTTATTTCTACATTACATTTTATATTTAAATTTCTTACAGAGCTTTAGACTAGCTTTACAAACTGTAAAGGTTAATTTAAAAAAAAGTCAAATTTTGCTCGAAATCTTTTTCAGTTCAACCCACAAATCCTAGAAACTCCGAGAACCCCTAGTGAATAACAAAAATAGCAGCAGTAATGTTTATTTTCGATCTTTTATTAATGGACATTTTATGTTACATCCACTTTCTGCCTACTTATAGACGTTTAATTAAGACTCGTAATGATTAGAAAATAATGAAACAAAATGAATTATTTAATTGAAATAAGATTTACCCATTAGGTATACTTTTACTAACATTTCTAAAGTTAACTAATCTTTTAAGAGGAACATTTCAATTTCCAACTTAAAATCAGCTTACTACAATAAATCAAAATAATATAAAACCAAGCTGCTAACAAATTGATAAATTGATTCATTTTCGGTCATATTGTAACTATATTTTCAAAGGTAA
This sequence comes from Catotricha subobsoleta, assembly GCA_011634745.2. Taxonomy (NCBI): domain Eukaryota; kingdom Metazoa; phylum Arthropoda; class Insecta; order Diptera; family Cecidomyiidae; genus Catotricha; species Catotricha subobsoleta. The sequence goes on along the minus strand of JAABKK020038989.1, from coordinate 4,721 downwards.
AAAATATTTTCGTCTTTTTTTTTAAAATGAAACAAAAACTTATTGAATTCTCAAGAAAAATAAACAAAAAGTATTTTCCGTTTTAATAATAATAAGTAACTTAATAATCAATCATTTTAAATATATCAATGATATCAGTGATATTATTTAAAAATTAACTAGTCAATATTCATTCTAGTTAAATAAAATAATAAATTGTTACATATTAAATATCAAAAATACAAAATAGTTGATAATATAATATATATGGTAAAATAATATAATTAAATAACATTTTATAATTAATTATTATAAATTTCGTTGTATTAGTTCAATTCGTCAAACAATCTATTTATTAATAATTTAAAAGATGGCCCAAATTCTTTCACATCGATGCCTCGGTTTGCAAATAATTTTGACAAAAATTCGCATATAAATGGTGGCAATTTTTGCTTACATATACCTTTGTCACAAATTATTGGTTGATCGAATAAAAACTGAGTAATGCATTCGAATAATTGAGTTTTGAAATTTATGTCATTTTTTCCTGCAATATATTCTAGAAGACAGTGGGTTGGAGTGTTCTTCAAAAATGTTAAATAGAATTCTTTATCATCAACCTTTGACGGTATAAAATCAAGTGACTTGTGCCATTGATCACTAGATGAACTGGTGGCTTCGCTAGTGCTTGAATACAAAGTGGAATATAAGTTTGTATCATGAACAGAATTTTTGGAAAATGTCTTATAATTTGTGGATGAACATTCTGATAAATTTCGGCTTGTTGAAATTGTAGATAGTGATTCCGGCAATGCTGATAATGATGAGGATCCTGATGATGATGAAGATATAAAACATTCATTTGAAGGATTTTTTTTTTGATATTTTTTTGTTGCTGTCAATATAGTATCGAAGCTTACACCTTTCCTTTTAGGTGATAATATCGAAACATCATTGAGGTCTAGATTAATAGAACAATCCTCGCCAATAATTTCAAAAAACCTTGTTTTTAGATTTTTATCAACCCGAAATGATGACACCTTTGACATTATATCCTTTATAAATACCAAAATTGGATGATCGACTTTTTTAGTTTTCATTAATTTTGTCACGTAATTAATAATTGCTAAAACAATTGAATTTAAATCTTCAATTACTGTGCATTTCTTATTTTGAAAAAGCTCCGCAACTGTGTGGAATACTGTTCTTGTTTGAATGTCTAGTTCTAAAGCTGAGCAATATTATTAGAATTTTTTTTATTTGTAAATTAAATATATTATATGTACGAATAATGACTTAATACTTACACTCAAAATTATCATCCAAATAACTAATGAGTATTGAAACAACTTCATTTACGCATTCGTATTGTTGTCCACCATTGCCCTTGGCTAATACTGCAAAACTTTGTAAAAATGTTGCTTTGTCCTTAATATCAATATATATATTGGCCAGATTTTTCCACATATGAAAAGAAACTTGCACCTAATATATTTCAAATGATCAAAATAAAAAAATTATATTAGAAAATATAAATTTAATAAATGATTTTGAATAATAATATCGATTGAAAAAACGTATACCTTTGAGTCATAAATTGATTTGGAATTGGTCAAAGGCCATTGCAGATAGTTGTAGACAATGCCGGATATTCTATTGTAATTTCTACTTCCAAAATTTTTCACACTCTGATGATTATCGTTGATCCATAAAACTATTTCGTTTAACATTTGGTTCCAAATGGGAAATTGTAAAAAGATTTGTTGCTTATTTGTCAAAAAGTAATTCGGTTGAAGCATGTCCATGTAAATTTTGTCAGTAATAAAACAAAATTCTGTACAATTTTTTATTAAAGTTGAATTGTAAATTCGTGCAATGATTTCGTCAACCATTGTATTGGAATATTCATTTGTTGTTAGCGTAATAAATTTTGTTATTTTTTTAACAATATTATATTGGATGTTGATCGAAATGTAGTTCTTATTCTTCATTCGATCATTTGGTTTGAAAACAAAATCTGTCGTTGTGACGATATTTAAAATTTTTAGTATTACATCAGATGCAAATACTTTTTTCTCGACTTCAATCTAAAAATGGAACCATTTTTTAAATATATATTATTTTTTTTGCAAGATTGATGAAACCACTTATGTGACTTACATATTGTAAAATGTTTATTAATTGTCGTATATTTTCCAACGCTAAATCAAAATTTTCAATATTTCGTCCGGCATTAATATGATGTAAAATATTAATCCATATACATTCACAAATTTCTTTGAAGTTAACTGAATTAGTTTCATTATCACCAATCAATTGAAATAGCATTAGTGTTGTCTCACCGCATGCATTTATCATCAATTTAATGATCTCATCATTGATCATTAATTCATTAATCAGTGGGGTTTCCATTTTATTTAACCCACATTTTTCCATAAAAGCGTTTACTTCGTTTCCAGATGGTCCAAGAATTTGCGAAAAAACGGTTATTGCCATAGGAAATAGTTCTTTGTATCTGTGATGAAACAGAAAAAAAAAATCATTTTGAAATTTCAAATAACTATATCAAAATATGATTGTGTTTTATTTATTACGCTACATTAAAAATTTATTGAAAATTATTTACCTTTTAATTGGTGTTAGAGTTGACGGATTTATTGTTTCCCATTTGATGGCCGGTTGCTCTGACAATGGTCCAAAGCAAAATTGTAAAAATGGCTCAAACATCAATTTATTATAAAGAGGAAGATTTTTCTCGAATTTACAAACGGAAAACCACCATACCTTAAATTTATTTATAACCATTTCTTCAGTCGATAACTCAATGTTGCTTACTAATGGTTTAGTTATTAGTTTTAACCGTTTTTCTGAATTAGTTTTGTTATGTGCCACATATAATTCCACGAGCATCTAAGCGGAAAAAAAATGGTTCACATTGTTTTCATAACGTTTTAACGATGTGATTCTGTGTAAAATTATGTGAGGAAATTAAGAAGATTTTTAGATCAAAACCTACCTGCCAACATAGATAACCTGCAGCCCGGGTATTTCTATTATGACGTATAGCTCCATCGACAATAATCAAAAATGAGTTTTCAAGTTCCGTATCCTGAATTATATCCACATGTAATATTTGCATGATAATATACCAAATTCGATACCAGTTTGCATCATTGGAAATTAATAAATAATTAATTTTTATTGCGCAACTAAAATATATGAAGGAAGAAGTAATTTTATTGAATTAATTTCAAATTAAAATGAAATTGATTTTAATTATTGATCTCTTTGTAAAATATTAGTTTTATATTTGATTTACCTTTTCAAAACACTTTGAAATTTCGGCCAGTCAGGATGTTCGTTATGGTTAGACACTAAAAGAATTGGTATACATTTTTGAGATGCAATAATTGCTTTTTCTTGAATCTCCACATTATTGTCGAACATCATTGGAAAGATATAATTGAACCAAAGTGTCAGTTGACTTTCACTAAAGGCATTTTCTTCAATTGATTTTACAGCATCCAACATGTTTATCAGGGAATTGAGCATCTGTATTTTGGTAGATCGATAAAAAAAAAATGTAATTAATTGTTGTGATAATTCCACATGAAATAAGCTGGCTGGATTCGTACACTGTTTCCTCTTTTTTAAGATTGAGTTGACGGATCAAAACGAAAAATTACTCGATATGAAACAAATTGAATTACATTTACTTAGATTTAAACAAAAAAAAAATTAAATAAAAAGAAATAGACTTACGTTAGGATAGGAATCATGTTTCTTTTTTTTACAGATTTTTATTGCATTTTCTAGAAGGCCGTTAAATAATTCCCTTTGTGAAAACTCCGCCATATTGATTATATTTTTTTTTTATAACGTTACAATGCTTGTAATGATTCGAGATAAGTATCCTATACTTTATTAATAAATAATTTTACTAAGAAATTTTATAAACTAAGCAAAATCACACACCAGAAAAACCAATGAATCTGAAAATAGAAAAACTCTAAATAATTAACGGGTATTTATTATTAAAATCGACTAAGAATCTTTGGTATTGTACAATACGCGAATGAAATTTAGATATGATATGACTTAATCAAAAGCACATGTACTACTGTTGTTTTTAGAAAAAATGATTGGATGATTCAACTCGTATAGGGCATTGTTTATGCGCGCACTAAAATCGCTTTACATTTGAAGTCGGTTTACATTTATAACATGATTATACTACAAATGTAAAGTCACTATAAAATAATGTGGTGTTTATGTGCGCACTGCCGAATAAACAAAAAAAAATCTTGACCAACCTTACCACAGGTTTGCATTTCACGAGCCAAAAACGAAATATTTTAAAAATCCAGTACATATTTTTACGAGATGTTACGTCTTTTTGTATATTGATCACTGAATCCTATTGACTACAAAAGTAAGGCGGCGCGCTGAAACCGCAGTAAATTTTTCCTATTAAATGCATGTAAAAGAAATGTCAGTCAAATACGAGGTCAAAACTATTTTTTTTGGACTGACATTAGAACAAATGGAAAAGTGAGCCGCGAGCCGTTTGTCTTTTTTAGTCAATAGAACGATTACTTGACAGCAGCTAGTTAGTAGTTGAGATGTTTTTTTACATATAATTCCGTGGTGGCGCCACTTCTGCTCTTTGGAAAACAAAACATGCAGCGCCTCCAAAAATATATGACTTTCCATAAATTGCTCAACAGAGAACTAACGTGTAG
>JAABKK020038978.1:0-13681 GCA_011634745.2 Catotricha subobsoleta | reverse complement strand
TAATGGTGATCCAGCATAAAAACGGTAATAATCGCTAAATACTGGTATATTACCGTTTTTATGCTGAATCACCATCAACGGAATTATTGAGAGCTTCGGGAATATCATTTTTGGATTCCTTGACCCCGATTTCTTATATATCCTATAGGTTCTACTCATTGCATACTACTTATAATGGAAATTTCAGCTTGTTATCTGAAAATTCCACCTAGGCTCATTTTTTTTACAATCAGTGACTACACTAATGTAGCAATATTAATTTTTTTTCATCATCGTATATTATATATGGATACCATACCATGTATTTGTGCTCCATATTTTATATCGTATAGAATAAAAGTATGAAACACAAAATAAAATTAAAATCATATTTATCGTTTCAACAATTTTGAATTTTGTTAAATTTTCAATATAAACTATAAATGTGTTTTTCTGGATTACTAAGGGTCTATATATAAACAATGAAAATAACATTTATTTGTGATCACCAGGCTAGGTGACTTTGCCTCCCAAGACATTACTTCCCAAAGCAATTTATGACTTTACTTCCCACAAAAACACATGACTTTTCTTCGCAAAATAATGACTGTTTTTCACATGGCTTTTTTTTCCATGACTTTTTTCCATGACTTTTCTTCCCAAAGTTTACGGTCTTAACTTCCCACAAAAAAAAACTCTCGACTTTTCTTCCCAAAAAAAAGAAGAAATAAACAGACATAACTTCCCAAAATTTTAAAATGACTTTTCTTCTCAAATATATAGACTTTTCTTACCAAAAAAATTGTCTTTCATTTCCAAAAAAAATTGACTTTTTTTCGCAACAAAAAAAATGTCTTTTTTTTAAGCCACATGTTAGACGTGAATTATTTATACAGGCAGAAAGAAAGAGTGGACATCGAATTACACCTCGACCATAAATTAAGTACAAAACGACGTTATTTCGTCCATGCAAATTGTATGTAATACAGCAATATAACAAACAACAATAATTATTTTTTAAGAATGTAATGGCATCATTATCTGTACAGATCTACTTGGCTACCATATCACCATTCTGATGTCCAGAATCATTTCACTATTTTCATATTTCCCCCGCTAGGGCTTAGCAGAAAAAGAATTTTGTACAGATCGACTTAGCTACGATTCCACCATTCTGATATCTAGCATTATTATAGTTCCCCCGGTTAAGTCTTTGGGAAGTTATGTCAGCTTGTATTTTTTTTAAGAAAAGTCAGTTTCAAAAAAAATAAATATTTTTCCTGACTTACACACTCTCACACTCATTAGACTTTTATTCTCTGACTTTTGTTCCCGAATTTGTTTAGAATTTAGGCCATTTTTGCTTTGGAAAGAAAAGTCAGTGTTTTTATTTTTGGAAAGAAAAGCCAGTTTTGAAATGTTATTTATGGGAAGTTAAGTCAGTTTGCTTTCAAAAGTTATTTCTTGGGAAGTTACATCACGTAGCCATCACCAATAAAAAAAATATCAAAACAAGAGCTTTGCAAACACTACCATTTGATTAAAATGATCCCGATTCAACCCAGTTTCATATCCTATTCATTTATGTACGACTAAAATTCTGGATTTGGCGGTATTGCCATTTGTGTTTACTTTCAGTGCTACAATTCAACATTGTATATTACACCCCCATAGTATTGAGATTTAGCTAAAAGCCGCAGGATGTAAGTTAGTTTTTAATAAGCAGATCATACTGAGATCACTATACAATATAGCATAAGTTGAACTTGTATCCCAATTGATCCACTAATGTTTGAGAAATTTCGGGGTCGAGATCAAATTCAGTCACTCTACAACATAGTATAATTATTATTCCTATCGGTCTACTAGTTTCTGAGACATAGGGGAGGTGGGGGTATGGAAGCAACAAATAACAAATTAAAAGGAAAAAAGAAAATTCAAACCTATACTGCAAAGTTAGAGTTAGAGTTAGAGTTTAGAGTTATATATATTGTAGTTTATGATTTTGAATAATATATTAGTATTAGTTATTGAAAATTCTTCCACATAAAATTGATGATAATATTCTATTTTCAATTCAAAATTTTATTGAAAAAAAAAAAAATATTATTTAAAAAAGCAGCTACGCATCGACCTATAGAGTAAGACAAATCTTTTATGAATCTATAATTTTTTTATTTTATTTTGTTTATTTTTGATCCATAAACCATCCTTTTATTTATTAATTGATATTTATTTTAACAAAGACGCATATCTACTGACATGGAACTGGCTTATTATTCAGACAGAAAATAAAATATGTTTGTTAATGTTAAATGTAATAATATGTATAATATGTGATCAAGTTTATGTGTAATTTAAATAAGTAGATTTTATTTCATTAATTTTCATCACAAAAAATATAACTTCAACATTCACTAATGCGAATATTACTAACGTCACTATTTACGTAATGATAATTTACATTTACAGTCAACGTTTCTAGTATCAAATGTTTTCTATAGTCTTTGCGTCTACAAAGTAATGCATGCTGGTAAGATGTCGCTCGAATGATCGTTATATAGATGAAACTTATAATTCTTTTTTTTTTTTTTTTTAATAAGATTTCCTTTATCAATTTGGTTTCATTAAATTCAAAATAATTTTTAGCCAGATTCTAAGTAAATTGATTGGTTTCAAGACGTGACATGTCCATATTTTGGAGCAATATGCAATAAGAAAAAATCGCACTTCTCTCAACATATAAAAATTTTTGAAACCAACGTACTCAATTAAGTTCACCTAATAATATTTTCAACCATATCTTAGCTGTATCCATTTAAGGGTGTTAATTTTTAACACGAATATTTCAAAATCCGCGGGTTTTGTTAAATACAATCATTGATTTATTCTTTTGTTGAGTAATTATTGATGTATTGAACCAATTGAATAAAGAAAAGCCAAAATTCATGAATATCAAAATGATAAACCTAATAAATGAGTGAATTTGTAAATAACTGAAATTCAAATCTACACCAATATTAAAAATAGAAGAAATTATAAATGTACGTATATTAGGTAGCTACGTATATTTTGTTACAAGATTAATATTATAATCTGGAATCATATCCTAATTTATCAATAGATTTCATTAGAAATTATGATGAATGCAATATTGGGTACAGAACACAAATGATCTGCAAATTTTTGTCAAAGATCTAGATCACCTATAAAAACTAGATCTAGATCACGATCTGCAGATCGTTCGCATATCATAGATCAGATCATTTTAAATAAATAATAAATATTGCATCCGAACACAAATTTGTTTGTACCCGAACTGTATTGAGTGTGATAAGTAAATGCGAGCGTGATGGCAGTACTTTTATTTTATTTAATAAATAAGTCGAGTTGAACATAATCTCAGAGTATAGTGTAATTAGAAACGCATTATGTTATATGTTTTGTAATCATTTTGCATTTATCTAATAATAATCTAATCAAAATAAAATAACCGAAATTTATATATCAATAAAATTAATATAAATTTTCAGCCAATGTTTTATTTATTATTATTTAAATATTATCTTTAATAAAATAAAAAGTTAAAATCGATATTACCTTTGACTGATCAGATATTAGTTCTTATCAGAACGGTTTTGCACAAGATCACGATCTAATCTATTTTTAAATCAAATCGCAAACTCTACCCAATACTGAATAAACGTCGCAGGTGTGCAATAACAATATGAAATTGAATAAATTTATTGAAAATGTATAAATTTAGAGCCTATGGATGTAAACAGCATAGAAACATTTAAATATACGTTTTTAATATATATACGAGTATATATTTTTTTTTAAATACTAGCAATATTTTTTTTCTTTTTTCAATATCGTCTTTATCTCCAAATGATAAATGTAGCCATTTTCATTCGTGACATTTGACCAATTCAACCATTCCAATAATTGATGAAATATTATAAGCCGTTGAATTTTCTAATAATATGAATTGCAAACAATATATACTGACTTACTAATAAGGAAAAACGTATAAGAAACTATTGACATAATTATTGATCATATATGCTTTCTTCATATCACTTTCTCTGAAGATTTGAATTAATTTTATATACTTATTTATATTATATACAAAAATGCTTCGAACAATAATTTCAAGGTTATTATCGCTTAAACTAAATAATCGCCATTTTAATTTTCTATTTCATTTGGCACATATGTAAAATACTAAAAAAAAAAAATTAAATAAAATGAAATGAGAACAAATATATATATTTGAAACAGCAACTAGTGTAAGTGTACGTGTACCCGTATATCAAAAAATATTCATATTTGCAACAGATCAGGAAATAAATTAATATAAAAAAAAACACGATGCAAAACCCTCCAAAGTAACGAAACAATTATATTTATTTTATGTTTTTAAACCTATTTTTATCAACTTAACTCACATATCTTGTTATATAATTTCATCTTCAATTCCATTACAAATCGGAAAAAAACTGAAAAGCTATTTTAAAACAATGGTGGTAGAATTCCTTAGGTTCATATTTTCGCATAAATTAAAAATTGCAATATATCTTAATAATTGATTTCGATTTTTATGCTTATATTTTTTTTAATTAATTAATTATTTAATTACTTTGATCCTTCTAGAATAAAAGTAAGAGGTAAGAGTAAACGTAGACGTTGACATGAACGTACAAGTAAAGTAAGCGAAGTTTGACCATAAGGTCGCGTTAAAAATAACTATAACGCAATTTACAAAAATGTTATGGTTAAGCTTAGCTTATTCTTTTCGAATTTTATTTTCTTTCTATAAAATTTGACACTTCTATCTTTTTGTTAACGTCTACGCTTATTACGTTCACTCCATTTGCCCTAACTGCCTAATATTGAATTTATTTAAATTAAATAATGTTTCTTTGTGCAAATATATTGACTTCAAAAATGAACGGCAAAGAAAAAAGAATTATTATAAAATTAACGCCAAATGGAATAAAAGGACTCTTAAATATACTTAGCATATTTTTTATGCGCTAAAACAGAAATATCTCACAAACAAAGGAGATCAATTAAAACCTTCTGCAGCAAAAATGTTAGTCTCATTGTAAATGCCAATACACTACTTTTACATTAAAATGATCTGCCTTATAATTTTTGAAATATCTTCGAAACTAAGCGGATAGAAACTTATGTGGGAAAAAGGTGTTATAATTCCACAAAAAAAATGTATTTGACGATAACAATAATTGGTGTCTTTGACGATAATTCCTGTGATGATAATTCTTGTCACTAACGCAATTTATAAGAATAATAAGCATTAGAATAAGTAATGTGGATAAATATAGGATAGAAAATGATGAAAGATGTTATAATTCACCCATAAATAAATTAAAACTAAGTGTGAATCGTCATAAATATTAACCATAAGACGCAATTCCAGTAATTTTGGCGTATAAACATAAACAACAAGATAAGAAGATGAGTCAACATTTGGAGTATTATATTCGAGCTATACACTTTATAGATGTGGATGCGGTGTTCTTCTTCATATCGTTCCATTTAAATTAATTCTAGAAATCATCTTAAATTCTTTATATTCGGCTGCTAATCGCCAGTTGATATTTCTTTAGAAATTTTTCTTCTTTTTTTTTTTTTAAATAGATTCTTGTCCCACTATTTCTCTAATAAGCGACTGCTACTCTTATGACAGATGTTTATAATTTTGTCGCACACAAATGAAGAATATCGCTATACTCTTAATATAAATAGAGATGTAATTATGGCAGCTTATGCCAGTATTAATAATGATTTATTAGTGCGCATAATATAGTATTATATTGATCATGAGGTTCATAATTTTAATATGTGTCATATTGTTGATATCGGTAAAAAAAACTGTTTTTTTTCTCCTTTTAAATTTTGATATCATTCCATTTAATTGAAAAATATATTATTTTGTTTAAAGGAAATTCATGCAGGTGGTAGTAAAAGAAGAAATAAAGGTAAGACCACCACTCCTGCTGCAGTAGCTAAAAAACAGGAACCCACAAAACCGTTAACTGTGGATGAACGCCAAGCCCTTGAACATACAACTGCACTGAAAGAATTACCTGACTATGAAGACTATTTGGAAAACCCAGATTCGTATGCAGATTCAGATGATGGCTCAGATTCAGATGCAAGCTCATCCGAAGAATCAGAACCAGGAGGCAATATAGATAATAAAACTCCATACACTGAAGACACTATTGAGGAAAATCTCAAACACGTATTGGCACAAATTCATGGAAGATTATCTATTTTGGCCAAAGATGTTGGAAAAGTAGACCAGAAATTTATTCATAAATATTGGACGGAAATGTTTACAGGTATTGATACTGTTGGCAGTACACCAGGATCCAGCGTAAAGTAAATTATTCATTAATATTCAATTTAAAAGTTATTGCGTATGTGAGGATTGTAATAAAAAAATATTATTTATTTCAACTCTTTTTTAGATTATCTGAGGAAACTGTAAATCGTATATTGCATGAAGAAGTATGCATGCTTTCTGTAAGAGCACCAATACCTGCACTACCCGAAAAAAAAGAACATAAAATTATTATAAAAGAAGCACCACCACCAACAAAGAGAAATCCGAAACCTCAACCGCAAACAGTCACAGTCAAAAGAAGTTTCGTTGAAGAATGGTGGAATCTTATACGTGAAAGCAAAATTCGGTATGTAAACATTAATTGTTATATGTAATTTGTTTTGACTTCTTCTCTTAATATTTCATTCTTTCTTCTTTCTAGCGTTAAGTTTAATATGTATGATGATCTTGCAAATGATTTTGAAAATGTTATTAAGAAATTCACAACAATTTTGTGAGTAGGAACTAATAATATGATTTTAATTTTAATCCGAAATTCTGCGTTTTATTTTTTTTTTTAATTCCAAATCAATGAATTACTTTTGTATTCATAGATCAAGCGAAAAACCGAAGGCGAATCAATGGGCTAAAAAGAAAAAAGGACCAGCAGACTATGAGCCAAAAATAAATTTGGATAAAATTGTGAAACAGAAATATATTTGGAAATTACAAATAGCGCTTTACAGATTAGGATTCAGTGCCGTTCAAACTAAAAAAAGGTAAAAAAAAAAACAATAAAACTGATAAGTATCACACGTTCGTTAAAATATTCTTAAAAAGGATAAAATAAAACAATTGAAATTATTTTATTTATTTATTTCAATTTGTTTTTCTTCACAGTTTGAATGTAAGAACTCTGAGGAAAATTATTGAAAATGAGCAAGGTGAAGAAGGAAAGGAGAACGGAACGTTAAGTCACATCCAAGAAGTTGTAAAAAAGATGTCAGAAGCAGACAATGAAATGAAGACAAAAGATGGACAAAAGGAAGCACAAAAAGAGCAAGCAGCAACAAAAATAAAGGGAATGAAGAACGGGTATGCTAAGGATAAAGCAGTAACCGATGCTAAAAAAGCAGAGGAGGCCGCAGAAGAAAGTCAAAAGAAAATGGAAGAGGAACATCAACCAATAATAACTAAACATAAACACGCATCGTTACTAAATGATTATTATCTTGCTTTCCGCAGAGCTTATAGTATACCTGCTACTGACTTATTTAAATTAGAGTTAAATTACTATAAGAATTAATTTATGAATGGAGCTTCCAACATTTATTTAATTAAATAAACTTCAATCATTTCCATTCAATATTTATATATGAAATAATTTAAAACCAATATTTTATAATATTTTTGTTTTCTTTTTGTCAATTTTATTGCTCTATATATAGGTATGGAAATATTGGAAGTACCTACTATATTTTATTTTTAACAAATTATCAGAGCAAAAACAAAACACGCCAATAATGTACGTTAATTTAAAATAAGGTAGAAAATTATTTGAAATTTAGTTAATGTGCCATTTAAAGACGTTAATTCTAATATCTTAAAATATATTCGAATATCTTCTGTATGAAGTAATGTATTTTTATTTGTGAGAAATTCAACATTTTTGATTAAATTTTATGGAAATCATATACTTCATGTGGCTATTGAATTATTTAAATTATTAATTAAAATAAGTATTGCAATAAAAACAATTGCATTGCTCACATCGTATTAGAATCAAAAAAATATGTGTAAGTGTATATATATACAATCTACATGATATACTTAAATTACATTAAGCTATATACGAAATTATTTTGAAAGATTTTAAAATATCTGTTTTCATAAATGCAGAAGCTCTCTATTTATATTATAGCAAGTCAAACGCACATGGATGTGAAGACACTGTCATTTTGCTTACCAAAAATATCTTTTAATACTCAAAACCAACAAATTCTATTTGATTCGTCTACATTCAATGCAATTCTTTAAAGAAATCAGTTAGTAAATTTTACAGTGTCCTTTCTCCACAAAATATATTTACCACTCCTTTGGTGGAGCATATGAAAATATAAACAACAAACTATTTCAAAGACGAATCATTCCAACGATTTTCATATTAGGTTTTTTTTTTCATTAATCAATTGACAGTGTCATTGAATTCCTCTTTTAGATTGCTGTAGTTTCCTTTAGCTATGGTAATAAATAATATTTAACTATTAACAATATATGATACCTATTTAGATACACATGGTTAATTATTCATTTTACTCTTAAACAATATTTCAATTATCACAAAAATGTAGATTCGTTTATTTATTTTATATATATCTTTATCTTCTGTTACTTTTCTGTGCTTTTTCCATCTGATCTCAGAAACCAATGGGTCGATCTTGATTTAAACTATAGTATATTGAAGTGCCTGATCTTAATCTCACAAGTTTTGTGTCAATTTTTTTTTTCAATTTTCATTAAAACGGTAGACAATATGGTATGTTGTAAGGTGGCTATTGGCTTTAAGATTGGTAAATTCCTAACGTTGTATATATGCGCTGTATAATCTCAAGCGATTAAAAATATCAGCGTAATAAGATGCATATATAACAGAAATTTTATTTAAAAAAAATATATGATCAGTATCATCGTAAATTATTATTGGTTAACATAAAATATTAAAAAATCTATTTTAACTACTTGACTATCTTATTTTGAAATTGACGCACTACAATCTTATAATTTTTTCAATTTTCATTTAAATTTATCTTAAACGTATTCATTTCATGTAGCACTTATTGATATATTGTATAAGTACTAATCTAATTGATATACATACATCATATAGTCTTACTTTCTATTTATTTTATATTTAACTAAGTATTTATAAGATAAGTTTTCAATATTAATTCAATATCTTTAATTTTATCGCTTTTAGATTTTGCCTTTCATTCAAACTTACCCCGCTTTTATCATTATCCTTTCGTAGCTATTGCGAGAATTTTTTTTTATATAAATGCAGATCTCACAAAATACATAACAAAGCGCACGGCTGAAAATGTAAGTGGTTACATATAATTTCTGTTGTTGACAAATATAGGGGTATTTAAAGATGGAGAATTATTCTCCAAACGATATATATAAAGAGAAGAGCTAGAATCAGTCATAACGTATTTTCGTATTAAATTGACAGTGTCGCCGAATTTCTCTCTGAATTGTATTTGTTGTAAACACTTTCTCGTCACTTATTAAGAATAAAGATCAAATATCATCAGTAGGTATAGAGTTAGATAACTCTTCACTAACTACAAAATACTGCATATATGTGTAAGCTTGTTACATTAGCTGAAATAGTTGACTACAATTAATAGTTTAATACCGAAAAAAAAAAAACGGTAAAAATTTGTGTCAAATTATGTTCGATAGCAATTTATTCGAATAAAAATAATTGTGACTTTGTTTGATTTACCATCTACAAAAAAAAAGAAGAAAAGAAGCGAAGAAATGGGAAATAAGCAGCTTGGAATAATCCATTTTATTATAGTTATAAAAATACATCAATTTATATTGCCAAACGGCATGATTATTCAATGACGACCGGCTCTAAGTCTTAACGACCAATATAAGGACTTGAATTACTAATTTTAATTTATGCCCCATTTTAGCGTACTATTATTTTTCCTTAATAGACGATTCGACTAAACAGGCATGTATAGCGAATTAGTAGAAACTGGAAAGTATTTTCTGTTTTCCCGTTTTATTAGACAAAAGAAAACAAGCACAAAACAAGCACAATATTGGACTACTTATATAGTTAATGAATTAATTAATTTAAAAAAAAAAACGAAAAAAAAATTAAAAGTAAAAAAGCTCAAAAGTTCAAATGTTAAAATTGACAACATAAATATAAAATTAAATCCAAAATTAAAACACAATACATATAATAATTATATTTGTATAACTTAAATTAGATGACAGATCAGAGTTTCACTCTGCTATCCTAATACTGTAGACGATACAATCTACGTCATCAGACAACAAGCCTTCTCTACTTGCTAACTATTTTCAACACTTCCTCTTAGACAACTTAATAATAATATTAATAATTGGCTAACGTTTAGCTACAAGCGAAATTTTTTTTTATTTTTTTTTAGATATAATGTACAATAAATTTGAAAAAAGAAGATATTATAGAGTAACGAACATGGATTAACCTAATTTCTTGAACGATTTGTATTTTTTTTTGCCTTCAAACAGTTAAATTTGCGTTTAATGATATAAAATACACTTCATTTGAGGAACGAAAACAAATTTTGAGTTGAGTTAATCCACCTTTGTTAATCTAGAACATCTCGTTAGTCTATCGCTAGTATTAATATATTTGCATAAAAACATTTTGCGTACAGTATATAATTAGATTTAGAGCTCATTATAATGGTAACAAATAAAAATAAATAAAAATAAAAAGTTTGTGTATTTAGGCATTTATTTATTAAAAACCTGTGCATGTGGCAACATATTAAATCAGTTATCAGTCGCCACCGGCTAAGTTTATATAGGTATTACTATGCCTGGGATCGCAAGAAACAATTTTGCATTTGCCTGCTAGTCATATAACAGTCAGGGGCGCCGATATTGTTCTTAAAAAGCGGGTGCAAAGACCAGATTTTTTTACAATTAATATACCACTTTCTTTTATCTCTTACTTTATTTTCGAAAAAAAATCAATTAAGTACATATTGGTTTCGTGATTTTTTTTTTTTTTAAATCAAAACTTTTTTTTAATATTTCAACTCAAATTTTTTATTTTTAATTAAGTTGACATCATCATTTTTTTTTTTAATTTCTTTTTTTCTAGATCTTAGGATTCAGTTGTCGAATTTTAATGGTAAATATACCAAAAAGACGCATAATTTTGAAGTGTGTGGAAATATCGCACAGTATGAGTTCTTGAAATAATTCGTTCGTTTGTCTTGGGACCCAATTTTCTTTTGCTTTTTCTTCGAACCCACTGTGACGTTTGCACTGGACATTGAATTCTTATCGGTGCAAAATGTATAAAGCCACCCATAAGGATATCATCTAGGACTCGGTGCTACTGTTAACAGTGCGTAAGGACTTGGATTTAATAACTGCTACTATATGCAGGCTTTTAACCTAATATATACCACCCCTATACCTAATACAGTAAAACTTCACTAAATGAACCCTCTTCTATAAGTGAAACACCCTATTCTAAATGAAATGATTTAATCACGACGGATTTGAATTTTTTCAACAAAATAATCTCTATAAATTAAAACCCTCTTGTAAATAAAATGAGTTAGGTGCGACGGAACGCGTTTCATTTAGAGAGCTTTTACTATATAACAAATTATACTCGTACATTTACAATATTTATTTCTAATATATTTATATTTTCATTTGCTTAACCAACCAGACGACAGATGATCTTCAGTTTTTATTATAAGAGAAGAATTGTTTGAGAAACGATTATTTCTTATTTGTAAAATGTGGTATCGATGGACATCAATCACATGTAATCAATTTAAACTATGGTTAGGAAAATTGTATGTCACCCTCTTTCTGAGATACGGCTCCACCAAAGTATAAAAGACGTGAAAAAACGAAAAAAATTAAATTCCCATATCTGTACCGCAACTTTACTTTTAACTTAAACCAAAGAAAATATATTTTTTTAACTTTAAATGACTTCTAACGATATTAAACTAAATAAACCATATAAATTTCTTAACAAACGAAAGCGCATTAATAATAAAACATGTTCCTAAACTTTCATGTAGTGTAGGTACATAATTTAAAGAAATATTTTTTGTTCCGGATTAAAAGCGCAACATTACAAAACAATAACATATGGCAGATTTTCGAATGGTTTTCCTGGTTAATAATAAAATTACAAACTATATGAACTTAACGTTAGCGATGTAATTTCAAGCTACTGAGATAGCTTGCTAGAACCATTAGCGTTAAGCATTTTGAACCTATGCCCTTTCCAAACCACGCAATCACATTGCTCTTACCGTTCTTAAAATATCAGCCAAAAGTGAAACTAGCGAAAAAGGAACGCGCACAGCTTGTGAACTTCAGAATCAAAAATAATTACCTATTTTTAGATTTCATTTTCTCACGGTTTTTACTACGATAGATATTATCGGATACAAAATATTAAATTTAAAATTTATGAACTAGGAAAATATTGAAGTATAACTGCCTATGTATAAATTCAGGCTAAAAAAAATATGTACAAAAGTAAATAAAAATGCCTATTTATAATTCACCAATTTATAATAAACCTCGGTATAAATAACCATTTTTTTTTCAATACTTACGCGTGAATTATTTAGATTATTATTTCAAGTAACCGTCTTAATAATAACGCTTAATAAAGATCTATAAGTACTTAAGTATAAATAGAAATTGTTTAGGTCGAATGTGTATTATGTATTTTTAATGTTTGACGATCGATATACATTCGATTCTATGCGAAACATTAACAAAATTAAATGAGCGCTAATTTCCTAAATGATGTATCAAATTGGTTTGGGAGGATAGAGAAGAAAAAATAATAATAAAAATCAAAATAATAATGGGTGCTTTTACTTGTAATACATAAATATGAAAATATTATTTAAAAAAATTGAAATGAAATTTTGTTTTATTTTCTTGTATTTTATTTGTGTGACTGTCATTAAGCCATTGTAATATTGACAATTTATTTATCTATGTCCGTGTTGAATTCCTGGATCGAGTCAGAAGATGTATATTGGTCATTCGTTAGACCTATGCTATGCAATGTATAGGATCTACATCTATGCGTCGCATATAAATATATAATTTTAATTCCGGTATTATAAGTTTTATAATTTGTGAAATCAGATTATTTGACGGATGTGGAGTTTTTTACTTCATTTTTGAGGAATTTCAAAAAAATGTTGAAGAAAATATTGGTTTCGTATTTTTTTTTCATTTAATTTTTTTTACATTCTAGTGAATTTGTTCGGTGTACCTATCAATCCATTGGCAGGTTGTTTTTTTACTTCATTTTTGAATCCGATTTGGTGATGGTAGATGTAAAATCTTCTTTTTATTTATTTATTTAATTTTCCTTAAAATTAAGTGAACGGATTGAAATCAAAAGCTAATATACAGTGGAATCTCGAAAATCAAAATCGAAACGTTTTGGGCGATTCTAATTTTTAAATTATTCTAATACAGTAAACCCTCGATTAGCCGAACCCCCCATTAGCCGAATTCCACGATTAGCCGAACTAGTAAATTTCCTGC
>JAABKK020038967.1:0-13682 GCA_011634745.2 Catotricha subobsoleta | reverse complement strand
GATTATTTGGATTTGGTTATTGTTACCAAGAAAAAATCAAACTACCACCCACCGAATGTCAGATCAATAGCGTCGCGAAGTGACACGGGGGTGTTGCCGAGCAAAGCGGGGATAAAGCCCCCTAGTATTTATATATTTATAAATTTATTTATATACCATCATTAACTTGTTCTTAACGGTTTTGGTTTTAGACCCCTCAGTATATAATATGTTAATATTTTAATTATGTTTTTTCTAATTCGGCTTTCAAAGTAATTTTAACTTTTTCGGTATAATATGATCAAAAATATTGTTTCATTTTTATTAAATATGGTCTAATATGATTTGAATAAAAATTAAAAGTTACTTAATAAAAAAACGCTATTAAATATAATTATTGTGATGAATATTTGAAAATTCCAGAAAATCTACTACCTAGATTAAGTTATGTATTTATGTTATGTGGTTAAAAAATCACGAAATAAACGATAAAATAATTTTAAAAATCCTTTCAATGCAAGAAACCATTTAAAATTATCGCTTTTATACGTTTGTATTTTGTTTCTAATTTTGAAAATAATATTAACATTATAAACCACAAAATTTCCAATTAATTCAAAGACACATTTCAATTTTGTTAATTGCTTGGATATTAAAGACCATTTAAAATGGAAACAAAGGTGCTATTAAAAAAAAAAGTAAAAAAAAAGTTTAATCGGTACCCTTTCTTCCTTTTATGTTAAAATGGTCTAAACCTCTTTTGTTCATACAAAAATGAAGCTAGACGAACGAACAGTTATTATAAAATTGCTGCAGGGTACAAGTGAGATGTTAAGTTGATGATGGCAATATTTTTCATGTATTTTCGTGTTGTGTATTTGTAAAAAGGCCACAGAAAATAGGCCCGTAGCGACTTCTTATTTTCCATTTGAAAATTGGTAGTTGAACATGAGCAATAATATTAATTGTAGTTTAAAATACTTTTCCAATACATTTAATGAAAGTAAAATATAAAATAAAATTTTAAATACTTTTTCTGACTATTTAAATTGTTTTTTTTTCTCATTCTAAAATTTATTACATAAATTTAAATTGTTGTTTTCAAATAATTATTATTAAAGAGGAACCGTTCGCTATTAATTTTTCATTAAATATCAAATGTTTCTATCAAAAAAATAAATAAATAAATAAATTAAAACAAGTTAACTCTTTCATTTTAAATTACGGTTAAACATTAACAAGATAGAATATATATCACAATGTTCTATTACATTTTACCTTTTCTTAACCAGGATACGGGCTAAGTAGATGTGTAAACTCCATTAAAAATGAAAATATTTTCTTTCTATAACGAAACTGAACACTCATTGCGTACCTATTTGCAATGGTTTTACTTCCGCTCTTAAAAAAGTATTGAGACAGTTAAGGTTGTATTCAACATTATTTGAGTATTAGATTGAACAAATTAAATATTAATGTGTCCGTTGGTCACAACCATTATTGCTTGGGTCATTTATGAGATACTTAAACCTTTGGTATTTTTTTTATTAAGTAAAAGGATCATGAATTATTATAATCGCTCATTCACTTTCTATATATAATATAAAGTTAAAGCTGTAATCATGATAATGTCTATTTATATACTTAGAGAGAATTGATTTTAATGCTTATGGTATAGTTATGGTTAGGTCAAAAATATATACAATAAATGCAGAATATTTAAAAACATAGTGTTTTTATACAAAATCTCGTTATAACCAAAATTATGTTAAAAGTTTAAATTGTTGTTATAGAAGCTTTATTTCATTTCCTTTGCAAACTTTTATTTCGAAATAAAATGTCTGACTCAAAATAAAGAACAAGATAAAAGGGTTTTATATCTACATAATTTTGGTTTTTCTGCTCATAATTACAAGTTTAAATATTGATCCTCTGAACCCAACGTGCTCATCACATTTCATAAAAGAACAGAAAAATGTTTTAATAAGCGTAATATTTTTATGAAATGAAAGCATAAATAATAATATTTTATTTTTCACATTGTTGTAAATCTTATTGAAAATGTGAGTAAAACTTTTTTTTTTTTTTTAATTATTATTCTAAAATCATTAAAGCATAAAAAAAAGCATTATTTTCTTTCCTTCCATAGTGTTTTATTATATTTTTATATTACGGAGAAAAATTATATTTTTGTGCCAACGGGGCCAACAATAATATTTTTCGTAAATTAATAATAGTATATTTACTTCTCATAAAATTATAAGTCTCTATATCGTTTACATTTTGCTTCTTTTTTGAATTAATAAATTTGTCATAATTACATTACCGAGCTTAATTAAATTTGACAAATGAAGAAAAAGTAGCTTTTCTGAACATAGTTACTACAAAAAAAAAATAAAAAAAATAAAAAAAATTAAAGAAAATACTAAGCAGAACTCATATATCAGTTAACAAAATTAAATTTAATATAATACGAGGGTACTTGCGAATATTTAATCATAAAACTGAATATCATTACAAGCATTGGTTCTCGACGGTTCCAGATGGATAATTTTTAAGATTAATTGCGACTAATTTTTAATAGTTAAAAAAAGTTTAAGTTTGAAATCAAGGTTCTTATCGCCAATTAATATAAATGAATGCGTTGAACTTAAAAAAAAAAGTCTTTTGCCAGAGTAAATATTTAAATTAATTTCATTTTTGTTTAAGTACATAATACTAAGAACCACATAAATCTGTTATGATTTTATGAACTCGTAGATACAATTATTCTTATTTAAATGCAGTTTACATTTGAAATTTATCCAAATCAAGTTAATTTCGTCACTAATTATGATTGATGCAAATTTGAAATAAACTATATAACAACAATCCATTAACATATAAGTAATTATTGTACAAAAATGAGATGAGGAAAAAATATATATGTGTTTACCTAAATTCGACCATATTTTATTTCCTTGAATATGCTATTATCGAAAATATGAATATAATTAATTAATTTACCTCTTTATTTAAATATTTCGAAATTAGAATTATCGTTATGGATTTAAATTAGGAATTTTTTTGTTTAGGGTGGGTGTTTGCTTCAGTTAAAATTCTGCCGTTTTTCATTAAATTGTTTACACTTTTTATAACACATTTCTAGAAAAATGAACATTAAATGAAGCATACAGAAAATTAAATTAATTAAATCAATAAAACATTTTAATTGTGTAATAAATAATATCTATAATAATAATGCTATGTATTCGATTGTATGTCATTGTAAATATTTCAAAACTATTAAAATATCCATAATAATGAAGCATCTATTTGGCTTATTATTACTTATATTAGATTATAGGATCAAGATATAGGTACGCAGAATCGAAAAATATTTAAGTATTCATATCAAATAATTCAGAAAAAAAGAAAAGTTTTCTCTTTTCCATATAGTCAGTGTACAAAAATAAAGATTACATCGTGAAGTTATAAAAGCGTATAGCTGCCGTAGAGCGAGCGTGGAATAAGTACATCTGTACATAATTATGTTTTACGTCATGTACGGTAACGAAGGTACCACAGTATTTTGCTATGGTATTATAATTATAAATGTAATTTATGTAATACAAAGTTATTAACACGGATCAAATTTCAAAATAGAAAACAAATTTTTAGTTATACATATATTTTTTTTCTCTTTCCAAAACTTTGTCCTTAGTTCTTGTATATTATATAATAATGTGTTGTAGTATGATATCAAAAATAACCTATTTTAATAAATGCCGTCGCGGTGCTTTTAAGCTTATTGGTTTAGGTAGCTAGAAGGTAAATATATTTATATAAATAAAAAGCTCCAATGGTATTAATGAAAATAGGATTTTTTTTTGTATACATATTTACATTCTACCTATATTATAAACAGTTACACACATTGAAATAGAAATAGATACTTTTGTATATTAGTTTGAATGTTATTACATTTATTATATGATGCCTTTTAGTTATTCTTCTTTCCTAAGTATAATAACAAAAATAAAACTTTGTCCGGATAGAATGAAAGTAAACATGCCCTGCCCAGCCCATGTCAGAAACGGTCTATAATCTCTATTATATTAAACAGAAAATACTGTCCTTCTCGTCATGCATGGTTTTACTTTTGTTTTGTGTGTGATCAGCAAATTTAACTATTCCTAATCTACCCTTGAATTTATATATTGTACATTGTATGCCTTAAACCTTACCATTTAGAAATTGAAAATACCCAAATTAAACGTACTCTTTGTATAACACAGAGAAATATCTAACTGTTGCAATATAAAATGTCTACAGTAAAAAAAAATAATAAATAAAATTAAAAACAAACG
The DNA here is from genome assembly GCA_011634745.2 of Catotricha subobsoleta. Lineage (NCBI taxonomy): Eukaryota > Metazoa > Arthropoda > Insecta > Diptera > Cecidomyiidae > Catotricha > Catotricha subobsoleta. Next base: position 9,354 of record JAABKK020038967.1, on the reverse strand, counting down.
TGCAAAAAATGAATTCGGTACTTTATAAACTGTTTTAAATAACCGCCTTTATTTATTGCATTAAACAATCGCTCATTTAAATTCTTGTTTAATAATTAAAGTTCAATGATGCATTTTAGATTAATTTATTTGAGTCCTAAATTTTATGGAAACAACACATGAAATTAAGACAGTTCATTTATTTGTGGAATAATAAATAAAATTTGTTTATTGCTCAAGCATTTTTATTTACCAGAAAAAATGTAAAATGAACCGATTTACTTAAAAGTTTCAAACAAACATATCGCTCTTGAAAACAAGATATGCTGTTTTACAAATATGATTGAATTTAATATTCATTAATCATATCATAATTATCATTGAAATGAATAGAATTGCTGTGTTCAGTGGTTCATATTCCTTTTAATAGAGACTTTTAAATAAGAGAAAAAAAAAAAATTTGAATGACTCGAAGGGCTACATGAAGTAAAATTTTAAATGGTATCATATTCAAGTAGGAATTAAAAAAAGAAAAAAAAGACATAAAATAAAACTTTATCTTGAATAATTTATTTCTTCTGAATCTATATTAAAATAGATATAACGAAAATTTTCGATAATATTCTCATTCGTATAAAATAATCGAAAAACCATCAGTAACATGCATACTTGTGTTATTATAGACAGACAAATAAAATCCCTTAAAGGGATTTAAAAGGAAAAATTCAATACCAAACTCACAAATACGTTTTTTTTTTTTTGTTTTGGTGCGACACATATAATATTTTATTGCTTGAATAGGGGTTTAGCAGGCCTCTACATTAACTGAAACAAGCAAGTGTGTGGTATATTTAATATAAATTTGAGTAGATATTGGATGGGATAGAATACATAAATAATAAGAATAATTTAATATTCGTCAAAGTCAAATTATATACATAAACAAATTTCTAATATTATGCCTGTATTCATGTACCTATCAATCAATAATGATAGTGATCTTAAAAACAAAAACAAACAAAAAAATTACTACCAGTTTTGCAATTAAATTTAAATTCTTTATAACTCTATTTCATTAAATATATACCGTTTTTTCATTTGAATGTTCCAAGAACATACTCTAGGTATATCAGCGCCGTTAGCAATAAACTATTCAATCTGTTTGTCATTGCCTGTTTTTTTTTTTTTTTGTAATTATATTTGCATTAGTTGAGTATGTGCCACAAAAAAAATAAACAAAGTTTTATATTATAATAATAATAATAATAGAAAAAAATATATATAAATAAAGAATCCTCTTGATAGGGGGTCTATATACTATCCCGTGGCTAAAAAAAAAAAAAATCATCAGAAAATTTAATTTCTTCACATTGATATTATTTATTTTGGATGTAGTAAAGCATTCTACTGATATATAAATAATATAAGTACGACATGTAAAGCGTAGACATTTATTAAATAAATTTATTGTTATTTATATTATTATATACTGTTTACCTTTTACGCCTTCATGTCTGAACTGAAGCTGTATACGGAATTATAATATAAAATCTTCACCTCGGTTTATTTTTTATATAATAAGAAGATAGAAACTCACAAAAATATACGTGCACAAAACAAAAAGTATAAAATCGATATTATTTATTAGATATTTACAAAATACACAATTATTTCTATTCGGTTTTGTGTCAGTAAAATGTTATTCTTTGATAACAATAAGTGTTAATGAATATTTCACAAAATTTATTATAAATTTAATAGCATTAAAATTTTTAACAGATGGAAAATATCGTTTAAATAGATGGTAATTTCGAATAAATATATATCCGAAATGTAAGTAACATAAGAAATTATGCTAGTAATAATGTTCCGAATAGGAAATTAAGTAAAACACACGTTTTAATAAACAAACAATCAGCAATAAGCGTATTTGACCGTATCGCACCGTGTCACTACTTGAAATGAAATGAAAATCGAAAAGCTCTTAGCATTTTCCTTGTGGAGAGCGAATATTTCATTTTTCTATTGTATTTGATTTTGTTTAAGTTCTCTCTGCTCGTGAGTAATATCAACCCCAATTTATTGAGAAGTAGAGGGTAAATATATACCAACACGTACTCAACTAATGCTATTAAACACTAAAAAGAGGCATTAGGTAAAGCAAAGCAAAATGCTACATTATTCTAGTAGTGTTTGTGCTAAAAAGCTCTGGTGAAATATTTTCAATTATCGTTAAATAATATTTTGTAAAAAAGAATAATTTAGTTTGGAATAAAATATCTTATTAATAAAAACATTTAGTATTACCCTGAGTTTCATTAAATAAAACTACGCAGGGGGTTAAGTATTTAATTTCTTTTTTTTGTTAATATTATTAAATATGGTAGGTATATTTATTTAACGATTTTCTTTTTTCTTCCACGCTTTAGTTTCTATCGTAACAGAATTTTTCTAAAATTTTCATAACATCATTGTAATATTTGTCAGATATATTTTTTTCTTATTTTTTTTTTTTTTAATATTTGATGTTACTTATATATTAAAATATATTTATAAAGGAATTGCTTTATGTAGGTACCTGTGGAGTGTGTAGAAGTATCTATCCTATCCACTTTTTTATTTTTGAGTTAGAAATTTTATTAACAATATTTTTCTTGAGAACTTGATACAACCCAGCTAACATTTTTGGTTCAATTAACTATAATTCAACTTAATTTATGTTGAAGTTTGTTTCAATTTTTTAGTTTAACTAACTTCAAACTAACGTAAATTTTATGGTAGTGTCTTAAATAGAAACGTAAATTTGACGTTAACTTAATTTTATCTTAATAGGTTAGATAATATATTGGTGTTTGCACCTTTTAACTTAATTTAACCAATATCGAACTTATTTAAAGATGCCAATTTTCTGTTTGTCACTCTTACATAAAATGAATGCATCTTCTATTCTTATGTTTAATGTGTATTTATTAATAGCTTAACAATGGCAATAGTGGAGGTGAAAAAGAAATGAGCGGAAATATAAATATGTTAACTTAAGAATTTATATTTATAAAAATAATAATAATTATTATGTTCTTTTCAAATTGTTTTACAGACAGTTTTGTCCATTTCCATGTCCATCATTATCATAAAGATATTCATTTATATAATTAAACATGCTGCTAATGAACTTCATTTTTGTGAAGAAAAAAAAAATCGGGCAAATTTTCCCCAGGTTTAATCAATCGATTTATATAAAATAATCAAATAAAACATAAAATATTTTTTTTATTTTAAATCAAAATTATTTTGATTGTACGTGTCAATTCATGTCCGTTCAATTCATATTTATATATTTTCTCCATGTCCATGCAGACCTCTGCTATTTACACAAAATTTTAAATCACAATGAATTTTGATGCTTAGAAAAAATGTCATAAATAAGGATGGACATGGACAGAAGAGTTTCATGCAGAGCTCTGGTAAATAAAAATATTAATGCGCCTGCCTGCGAAATATTGAATAATTAAAACAATTTTATGAGAATTTCTTGTTTTTGTATTCAGATGCATATACTTACTACTAGAGCTGTTAATATAAACCGGATTTTCTTTATCCGGATTTTGAAAGTACGGATATCCGGATATTATCCAAATTTTCCAGTTTAACAGATTTTGAAAATTAAACGGATATCGGCGGTTGTTCGGATATTGACGGTTTCACGGATTATAACGTTATTACGGATAATAAAGCAAATATTTTTTTTTTTTATTAATCATTTTTAGTTAGTTTGTGTGTGTAGATTAAAAAGACACGGCAGCGGTACATGTAAATGATACAAATACGAGTAAATAATTGTATTTAAATTATGAATCTATACTTTTCGGATATCTACGGTCATACGGATATTGACGGTTTTGCGGATATTGGCAATTTTACTGATGGTTTTGCACATTTTTCCGGATTTTCAAATTTACGGATATTGGTTTTCCGGATAATTTGAAACCGGATATTTTGAATACGGATATCCGGTTTTCAATTTTGGCAAATAATAACAGCTCTACTTACGACACGTTAGTTAATGGCAGATGAAATTGCGACATTTTTTTTGAATATTAGGCAAACGTATTTTCATTAATAAAAATGGCGATTTTGGTATATTTACTAACTTCAAAGTTGAATTTTCAAACATAAGTTATTAATTCTAAGTTAATATTCATGTCAAATTGACGTAAATACAGCATAAACAATTACTTATATGAGTTACGAAAATTAATAATAAACTATTAAATTATTTAATTATAAATTACAGGTAATATCTACATATTTACTTTCAAGCTATGAAAACTTTAAAGTTAAAATTTATGTTCAATTCAATATTTTTGAATTTATTATCTGGGAACGATGTAAATAAAGGTAATTACATTCATAATGGGGTTGTTGGTATAATAAGTATGACAAGATATTGTGATGAATAGGGAAGGCATAGGATTTATAATTCACAAAGACGTTCTCGTTTTTTTCTTAATATTTAAATGAACGAAACCTCATATAATTTCAATAAACGTCGTTCCAAATCATAATAACCTGTATTGTCTCCGCAAAACAGAAATATCAAGATAGTGACATTTTTATTATCGTTTTAAGATTGGCGAGACAAAAAGTAATATTGAAAGATTTTTTTTTTCGTTTTCAATAAATTAATTAATTTGTGTATGTATATATTATTATATTTCGAATGGCTTTTCTTTTCCATTTAAAAAATTCAAACAATAAGCGAAGCATTTCAATGAAACCTTTCAAGATTTTTTCTATTTTTTTTGTTGTTGTTTAAAAAATAAGACATGTTCTTCAAATGACATTAAAATTGTGTTTGATTATTGACTATTGAATAATGTTAATAAAAACCTAGGTTCGAAGCCGGTTCATATTTCATTCTGTTTTTTTTTTTATAATAATTATAAATTGTTTTAAAAACTCAAGCATGTCGAGATGTGTGTTTGAAAAAATTTCATTATATATAGGTTATAGCTGATCATTCATATAACAGGATAATTTCAGTAACTTTTTATATGACCTCCTTAAAACTATTTACTTACCTACCGATATTGAAAATGATTTTGAACTTTTTTTTTCATAAAACCTCGGATCATTAAACTTAGTAATGCCGAGTTAAGTCATTAGTAAAAAGAAAAAAGAAATTGATTGATGATTGATAAAGCATTAGAAATATTAAATTAAATAAAATAAATTAGAAAATATAATCAAATAAAAAGCCTTGAAAAAATAAAATAAAAAAATAAATCTTTTTACCATTAAAACTGATATACTTACAATATAGGTTACATTTACATCATTACAATTTACAAGTTACTTTTCTCTGTCTGCGTTCTGATATATTTCTCTTAGAAATAATTTATTAAGTGGATGGAAAACTCTCAAGTGGTGTTAAAATTGGCGCATGGTTTTCTATTCATATAGATAAATATATTAAAAAGTAGACATATGATGTTAAAGAAACAAGCAATATAAAAAAAAAAACTATACACTCATACAAATGAAAAAAAAAGTAAAATATATTTATATTATATATATATTACAATACTAACAACAAATAAAAATATATGCTTGGTGCTTTTAAGAATAAGAAGAAAAAAATACAACCCCAAAAACTAAAATCATAAAAAGAGCTCTCGTGCGGTATAGAATCACGGATATGTACGAATACGATTTCCTTTTTCTTGTTTACGTATTCTAATAAATGTTATACCCAAAAACCGAATCCATATGTATTGAGCTTTTTAAATCATTTTATAAATGTTCAGATGGAAGTGTACTAATGCTGAAATACATGCAATGCAGTTCAGATATTTTGAAATGCAACAGAATGCATACATTTTAAATACAGTATAATGTTATTCGTTATATGAACCTAACATTTCCTTTTATGGTTCAAGTTATTATGTATTTCTAATACTAAAAGTGTATAAAAGTGGTAATATGGGAATATATATGGTTGTAAATAAGAGAATAGAAGTCGATTTAATTTGATATAAAATTTATGTGTATTCGACAGGTTAAAGAATAAACAACAAATCGATACTACTTCTGTGGAGTATTAATGCACTGTTTATATATATATATTTTTTTTTTATTATTCACATCATCAAGAAAATATATATGTTTTGTATACCATAAACAGAGTATTCCGGTTGATTCGTTATTTATTTTATCGCAATCGTAATAATAATATTTTTATATTATTGTATAATAAAAGTATAATCATGCTATAACTAATGCACATTCGCGTTGATTGTAAATAAAGGTAAGTAAATTAACTTTTCATAGCGAAACGATTTCCAATCTCATTCGCATTTTAATATGTTATCAGATATAATAAGTATTTAAATTGTATACATACGCCCAATAAACAATGCAAAATCCATTGGCATTCCATTGGCATTCCATTGGATTTTTAATATAAATATTCAAGGAATGATTTTGGAATGTCTGCAGAACGCATTTGGCGATCTTCAAACAAATGTGACAAATTTGGATTGATTTTGGAATAGTTAATTCCATTTTCATTTCTATTTTTGAATGAGGTTTCATTTTTTTTTTTAAATACATTAAGTTTTTGGAATATCGATGCAATTCTTATTTCTGAACCAAAATGGAATTCTATTTTAAAAATTCTATTTTAAAAATTCTATTAGAATTTCATTAGCATTTCCATTCTAAAATGAATTGGATTTTGAACCAAATTGGAATCATTCCGGTTCTGGAATAAAAATAGATTAAAAATTGATATTGGAACGTCATGCGTTATAGACAACTGGAATAGTGAATAGATAAAAATGTTTTTTTTGTTAATATAAATGCGTTCAGATAATATATTTTAAGAAGAAATAAAATTCCAGTGACAGTCAGCTGCACAGTCACCACTATACCTATCGCGCTGCATAATTCTCTATAGCTGCGTAGTAACTATGTGTCCATGCATCCATCAAAATTGAAAAAACCGTAGCGAGGAAAGCAAGTTAGTCAAGAAAATTGGTAATTTTTACTGAACATTTGTACAGCGGCGCCGACTTTCATATTTGCTATAGGTTGCTAAACCACGCTATGTGGAAATCGTATTTTGAAAAAGTGAAAAAGAAAAAAGATACTACATATTTTCATCTAAACCGCGCTATGTGGAAATCGTATTTTGAAATATGGGTTGCTTAGCTACCCCAGCCGATTGCTATGGGTTGCTCATGTATCCCGGGCTACCTAGAAGATGGCACCAATGCATTTGGACTATTTTTATTAATTATTAGAATAAATTTCCATTTCCATTTCATTTTTTTCAACTGATTATATTAAATCATTTTTCTAAATAATTGTTGAAAATGGATTCTGAGATTAAGCCATAAATATTTAAAAATTAAAACGTTTATAATTGTTTATAATTATATTTGGACCAGAAAAAATATGTAATCAGATTCGGTTTTAGCTTTTGAAATTTTGCATTGGATCAAAACGCAAAAAAAAACTAAATAATAAAGAAATTTCCACATGTGTTAGAAATTCCTAATGCTACGTATACTTTTTTTTTCTTTTATTTGAGACATCTAAATCAAAGGTTCATTCGCAACTATTCTACAAACATTCTAGTGTGGACACATCGGAAAACATATTACAAGTACAGGAAACAATTTCACAAATCATTGAATAGTAGTAGAGAACAACATTCAACCTGTTGAATGTCCCATTGATTAGGTACAATTCTGAACAATACAATTTTACACAAAAAAAAAAAGGAAAAGAAAAAAATTATACATATATATATCTCTGAAGCTAATTTTATTTCGTTTCTTTTTCATTGTTATATACATACAACAAGCTACCAGCAATTCAGAGTACATTTGTTATGTATTGTCAGAAGAATAAAAGTAGAGATATAAAAAAAAAAACCAAAAACAAAAAATAGAAATAAAGGAAATCCAAATAAATTTGTGTTTTAAGTAATCCAAAGAATAACAACTATGTATATAACTATATTTATCTTACCATATCGCAAAGCGAACGTATACAAAATCGATGGATATTTTTTTTCTTCTTATTCGCTTTATATTTTCAATATGTTTTATTTCTATTCCCTTCGTTTATGTACTAAACCAAAAAACGATTACGATTTTATGTAGTGTGCGGCTGGCTTACTTGCCAAAAACAAAGTAAGATAATATTTCACTAAATAAAGAAAAATACTCAAACTGCTGGCACAGTAGAGTTTAAATGAACGTATAATGTAATTGTTCGAGATAAATAGTCATTGGCTGGTATTAAATAAAACTAAATAATGGCTGTGCACTTAGAAATGTCAAATTTTTTCAATTATAAATATGGAATATTAATATATCACTTTTTTAAAATTAAAAAAAAAAAAATTGTAATGATATTAATTTTAAAGAAATTATAAAATAAATTGTACAGAGATAACAGAAAATTTATCAATGAAACTTTATGTTTATCATCATAACAACAATCAATACTATGTTCAATAATATGTACTTATACACCGAACAGGTATATAAATTTGTCTGTACAATACATTTTTTTTTAAATATACATAATGTCTAGTTATGTTTCAATTACAGTAATACTTAATACATAGTAATATGTAGTAATAGTTATTTATTAAATTTGTAATTAAATTAACTCACCACAGTAAAAAGTCTACTAACAATCTGTCACAATAAAATTTCTATTAATCCGCCAATAGAAGTGCTTCTCAAAAAAAAAAAAATCTATTTCATTTTAAAATTTATATACTTACCCGATTAACTATTCTTGAAGAAACGATTTTTATCGATACAGAATCTTAAAGAACTATGAATATTTTTAATCAATTTATCGAAATTTAAAGAAATTCAAATATCGGTATAGGATTCGATATTGTTCTTTATCTATTATTAGATAAATTTCTTTATTAAAAAATTGTTATATAAATTATATTCAGTTCTTCACTGCAGATAGATAGGCTGTTCTATTTACCTCTTCCGATGTTTACTCACGAGCTGACGGTGTCTCCCAATATAGACTATAATATATTACTTAAAAATGGAAATAAAGGTAACTATTATTTCATTAATAATTTGGTAATATTTACAATACAAGTAATAATTGGTCCGACATTTTATTTTAATTAATATACTGAGCAGAGATCAGTCGGATATCCGAAATTTTAAAAAAATATTTTCGGATGTGAGGCCATCCGAGATGCTAAAAGTATATTTGAGGGCTTCCGATCCCCATATGATGTATAGGGGATCCAAATGGCTACTTTCTCTATTCGTTATGTTTTTCGTGATTTGCTTTTTTGCCCCATTATGATGAAAAATTTCACCC
>JAABKK020038957.1:0-13682 GCA_011634745.2 Catotricha subobsoleta | reverse complement strand
AAAACACTTCAACTTTTATCGGCATTCATTTATTGGTAGTGCGCTTCTTATAATTGGGGTATTTAGTTGTATATAATACTCTGCACATTTTTTTTTTTTTTTTTATGAACCTGATTTACAGAAAAACTGTAAATATTCTCCCATGAACTTGGCCTATAATATTTATAGGAGAATATAAATAAAATAAAAATATAGTAAAATAGTAAAACAAATCAAAAAACTATTCATTTCAATGAATGCACGAAAAATATAACAAGACAACTAAGGAACTCTTCATTCATTCAAATTCACATAGTACAGTAATTTGAAATAATTCAATACACTCTACTCTACTTATCAACATTTCAAAAGAATAATTGCCAATTAAGTACATGTTTGAAAAATATTTTAACATATTCAGGATTAATACACGCCCAGATACCTATTTCAATTCATAATGTTAAATAAATCGAAATAATTTAACTAGAGAATAATGTAGCAATCTATTCATAAATCATATTTTCATAATATAAATAAATATATGAGCTGATGCTATGTTATAATTGGAAAGTAACGTGCACAAATAAATATACAAATAAGCATTGCAGTCCATATTTATCATATAAATAAAATTACACAAAATACAGTAAAGTCTGTCAAAGTGTACCCAAAAATTCAAAAATTCTAGAAAAATGTTTAAAACGTATAGCCCATGCGCAAATAATAATTTGACAGTTTTTTCAATTTCTTGAGATCCACATACACGCTCATAAACCACATTTGCTATAATTATACCCACAAAATAACCCAATAAAAAATTTACACAACTGCAAAAACCATTTTTAGTTGATTGTCTAACATATCCAACCGTAGTTCGGAAATTAGCCGCTGACCAACTGTGTGCATATCCTGCATTTTAAATTACGATTGGAAATGTAAGAAAATCAACCAAATATGGTTTTTTCAACTGTTGAAAATCACAGTTGCTGGTGCGAATCCAACCGTTTCTTCAACTGTTCATAATTCGAAACTTCATAAAATACATACTTAATTTTCAATATTATTTGAAAAAAAAAAAAAATTACACTTAGGCCCCCCTAATATTTATAGATAATTTTCTTTCTGATTATAAGTTTAACTTTTCTAAAAATTTCTCGAAATGAATCGGTTCACTCAACTTTCCGCAAGGGAGGGTGGTTCCACTCCACATTTTGCTGTACATAATATTGAATAGTAGTACGCAAATAATTCAAACAACTTTATATTTACTGCTGTTTGTTTGTATTAAATAATTTTATGTATGTCTAAAGGATGCTTTAAATCCAGTAATAATATCATAAATATAATACAAAACAGTACTAATATATCTTTAAAGATCGCCTTGGAAAATGATAAATATACTCAATACATATATTCTATTCATATGAATTATTATAAAGCAATATGGCTTGAATTGAAGTTGAGTTTAAAATGAATATAAAATAAAATTTTCTAGCAATGAAATTTCCGAGCATATCATTTGACTATATATACTTATACAGTATAGTGTATATAGTATTATATACGATACCGAATAAAGTTTTATATTTTAACAGTTAATTTAATTTTGTATGATGCTGTTTTAATTACAATATAATTAAATAATTTTCAATTTTCTTTATATTATTATAAAGCATTCAGCATATACCCAAAATTTTATGTGTAATATAATATAATATGAATGGCATAATATTAAAATAATGAGTATACACAATGTAATAAGACGTTTATATTGGCATGAAAATAGTCTTGGAAGAGAAAATTAGTTACCAAAGCAAATTTAATTTTGCAAAGAAGTAAACGAAAATAGTCGCTTTAATATTTGGATATGTGGTTTTTCCACTTCTGAATAAAAATTCGGTGTTAAACGTTAAAAGCGATTGATTGCTGGTTAGTAGAATAAATTAAATAGTCACCTGGAACATATTTACATATTGTTGTATGTTCATTTTACTTTATATTTTCACAAACCATAATAAAATAAAAATAAAACCGTAACCATGGTACTAAAGAACAGCTAAAGATATTGTTGAATGATATGGAAAATAAAAGCAATTTGTAACAAAACAAAAACACTGAAAATTTCCTCTTCATAGCCGATCCACTTGTAATAAAATAACAAATGTTATGGATGTTTAAAAAAAATTATACGCCAGGTACCTAACCCATTACACAACTACTCAATACATAATATTATAGGATAAACCATCTTATGTATCAACAAGAGTATATATAGAAAAAAAAGAAGAAAAAACCGAAGAGAAAAAAACATAAAATTTTATCCTTTTAAATTAATGTTCATTGAAGCATAGAAAATCAATAATTCATTATTGTAAAGATATTTCATTTTTCCGGTAAAGAATTTGATTTATATGAGTTTTTTTCCATAATTTTCATCGTCATTCGTTGTATAGGCTAGCTGCGTAAGTATAGCACATAAAAGAGACCTATTCTTGTTATTATTAATATATTTATAATATAGAGGAGAGTAGATACTCTGCTGGATAACAGATAACAAAATTATTTAAAAAATGTCATGATATATATTAATATTTTTATTCTGTTGTATAGCAAATGATAGCAACTAACTCAATCTATATTGTAAAGAAATTCAGAATTTTTTTTAAATTTTTTTTTCATTTTTTTTTCATCTTTTTTTTCGGAAGGGATCATTTTTTGCATTTTTGAAATTTTTCGAGCAGATAACGTAGTAGAGCTTAAATGATTGAATATATGCTCAGAACTTATTTAAAGTCAGAAGAATAGAATGAAAACTCTCAAATGAATACTTTCTTCGTATCTGTTTAACATTTCAACTAAACATTTTTGAAATTTCTTAGGAATTATTTAGCTAGAAACATTATATTTATTTTTTTTATAAATATAATCTTGATACGTTATTGTTGATATGATTTCACTCGAGAGCAACATATTCTTTTCAATTCAACTTCATTATGATGAAAATTGGTCTAATTTAAAAATATTTAATAAAAATATTGAATAATTGGAGAAAAGGCCACAAAGAATTTCGTATTATTTATATATTTATATATACATAAAAAATAAAAAAAATTATTAATATTTGACCGCTTTCACATATTTCTAATATAAGAGCCAATTTTTATAACCAATTTAACCAAATAGGCTTACTGGACGATATTGAAAAAAAAAAGAAGAAAAAAATGATAAAGAGCATAAATAATTCCTTTTTTTCTTTATTATTATTCGTATAAGAAATTTTATTATAAATAAATTTTATTTTTCGGTCGATGAAAGTGGTTCTCGTGCATGCCAATTATAATTGGGTAAGAAGATAAATCTATAATCATTCAATTATAGGCCAATTATAAGCATCTCAACTTAAGTATTTCAATTTTCTTATTTTAGAAGAGCCTAATTAGCTTTCATTTCAATAAGTTTTCAGTTGAGATCATTAAAATTATAATAATTACTATTATTAAAAATATTATCAATTATTCAGACATGTTAAGAAAAACTGTTAGTTTATTTAATCGCAACCCTGATTTATGTTAAATTTTGTAACTATATAAAATTAAAAATAAATTGATTCCATATTTGATCAGGTTATATTATATTGTGTTAGAAAGAATAAATCGAATAGATATATGCAAAGGTGCGCACGCTTTGGATTTGTGCCGGGGGGACATTTCTTCAGCCAGTAAATTATCGTCGACGATTGCTAAGCCGCGTCAAAAAAAAAGGCTTACCCTTAGCTGACTTTTGAGAAAGTGAAAAAAGATAATATTTTCTCTAAATTATCATCGACGATTGCAAAATCGATCTAAAAAAAAAAAACTTCTCAAAACTTAGGGGGGGGTAATACACCCCCCCCCACCCCCCGTGCGCACGTCTGGATATATGCTTCTTATATAGTGATCAGAAAAAGCTATAATACACGGAACTAGAGTGTACTGTATAAGGGATTAAAAAGCCTTGACGAACTCCCAAATGAAATTAAAAATGAAACACACACTGAAGGGAATTATTTGAAGTTAAATTTTTTTTTAAATATTTATGTGCAATTAATATTTTAAAAAATAAGTATTATTAGAATTTTATATGTTATACATTATTAGCCCACTAATTTTGTGTATTTTTGGAGGAAATATACATATAAGTACCAAATTGGGTACAGAGGCAGGTATTGCTAATATAAAGATTACCTGAAAAGTTCCCATGATTTCGAGGTTCGGAACAGAGTAAAAATGGTGCAGGTAGCGTTAGAATCTTTATTTTTGCAAGGTTTCGCGGGAAATTTTATATCTCAGCAACCATAAAGCTTACAAATTCCAAACTACCGCTATTTGAAGCAGAACCGAATTTCCTATAACGCTGTTATTAAAATTTGATCCCTTGACGGCCCTTTTCGGGGTAAATTCGCCTCCAAAGGGGGAAAAAGTAGAAAACTTTTTTTTCCACTTTTTTGATTTGATTTTTACTAATTTTTCGATTACCTTTGAATTTTTTTGCCCTTTTAATCTTTCTTCGAGTTTTATATTTTACGGGACAAATTATATGGATAATGTCAAGAAATAATGATACGTACTTTTATTTTTAAAATGCACATGGATTATCATTATTACCATGGTAACTTATTTTGATGACTTATTTTTAATTATTATTCTTATCTATTATTTTGTGTTTATCACTTAACTTTATTTGTGACCCGGACAAGCTATATATGTAAGGACATATAACACTAAGATTGGATCCCTCCTCATATGTTTGGAACATTCATTTTGCTGATATTACATAACTTAAATTTAAGAATAATAGTATGATAGTATGATTTATAATCTTTATAATTATTATTGAGTATAGATCACGATCTGATCTTATCTATTTGTAGATGCCATGTATTCTTTTGTTCTGTAATGAAACCAAACTTTCGATAAATTATCCTAATATGAAAATATGAAAACAGAATTATGGAGATTTAGCCAACTGAAAGCAGAATTATGGAGATTTTCAACTAGATGAATAATGTAAAATAATTTGTAATTAACCTTGACGGGGAACAAGCAAGAAAAACATTTTTTATAGATTTTTTTTGCATTTATTTGTTTTTGTAACAATATTTTTACTTTATTTTTTTGTATGTGCACTTTTTTTTTCTAAACAAAAATTAAGTCTGCCATTGGCAGCTTATTTTTGTTGTGTTTGAAATTTTTCTTGTTCTTTTGATGCGGTTTTATTCTTGAGTAATTATCATTTTCAACCTTTCACTAATGCGATAGTCCAAATTTGCAATTTGTTCTCGGTAAAACAAGATACTTAAACTATCTTCAAGTTAAGCCTCCGTTTGCTTATACCGCGCGACTGCTGAAGATACATTATTCTTCGCTCGTGCTTTGTTTTTCTCTTCCTGTTCTTCGGAATTTAAACAATGGATTTCACTAAGAACATTCCTCTTCTTGTTTTCGTGGTATACCATTTCTAGGCCTCTTTCATTTTTGCCCTTTGCAATATAAATAATTTTTATCACTTCCTCTTGCTCTTGTAGTTTTTTTAGTCTATCTTCCAATTCCATTTGTTGTTGTTCTTTACTGGCTGGTTGATGTCTAAAGTGTTCTTCCAGCATATTATTTAACATTTGATCATGACGAATACGTTGCTTCAATGCATATTGTGCCATCGTAAAGTAGTTAAAAAAATATGCAGATTCCAGGCACTGTTACAACTTACAAAATTCACTGTAGACTATATACAAATGTCAATATTTAAATTAAATTAACCAGTAACTATTTATTAAAACACCAATTTATTAATAAACACGTTTGTACTTCGTATATTTAATTTGCAAGTTAAAGTCAGATAAAAAAAACACTTTGTAATTTCTCACACAATTTGATTTTCAAATATAAAATATTTAAATTAATAATTCTCGATTTTTCAGGATGTCAGATCTTCTCTATGTTTACTTCACAAATGATGTTAATTATATGGCATACACTTAATGTATATGATTTAGGTAAACTTGATTGAGTTTTTTTAAATAAAAAAAAAGGTAGGAAATTTTAAATTTGTTATTGTTTCAAAATTAGTAGCAGTGGGAATGTGCCATGGTGTAAAATTATTATTTTTTTACCTGTGTAAGTGGAAAGGACATTTTCAGGTATTGAAGAATTGAGGGATTTGTTTTCTCCGCTGTAAATCGTTTGTTATTTTTCTTTTTATCGTATGTGTGAGTTTTCGGACCAAACCTGTGTCATAACTCATAACTTTCCACAACTGATTTTTATTAAATAAGAAATAAATAAATAATATTAAAGCAGTTATCATGGAAGTTTGATGCCAATAATTGATAGGTGATTTCGAATGGTTGGATAGCTTATCATTTCACCACCTGTAACTTTTTGATATGCGTAGCAGCTGCTTGGTACCACACTGGTCCACCAAATGTCATTATTGGTAAGATGAATCCTCTGTAGATGTTGTTTTTTTTCCTGAGTGATAATTTTGATTTTTTAGTCAGTAACGGCTAACGGGTAGAGGCTTCTTGAACATTTAGTGGCTTTTTCCTGCGCTAATGTGATATGTTGACCAAAATTGATAAGATCAAAGTGTAAACATGTTTTAAACGTTTCCATCAATTAGAATTAAACATTAGCGTCCATTCTCCTTGAAAAATCGCCAATAAATAAATAAATATGGTAAAAAAAAACTGTCTTTCTTTGTAAAGTTATTAATAACTGTTTTGAAGTGATTTCTGTTGCAAAAATTATTCCATTGTTGTAATTCGTGATTAACAAATTTTTGGCAAGTTTGAGTATTCAAATAATAAAATTAGTGAATAAAAAAACATACAAAAGATAATAAAACGTCATTTAATTGAATAATGCAAAAACTCACCCAATTTATGATTAAGTACAAAGCTTATTCCAAGAATTAATTTTTAAGACTCGCCGAATATTTAGAATTTCCAAAATAAAATGAGTTGCTTCGTTATTTTAATTGAGTTAATTTAAAAAAAATTGTACACGTCTTTAATTTTTCAAATGATGTTTTCTTACTGTAGATTTTCCTCATTCATCACAAAATAATTTAAATTAATGTGGACGCTGCTTGATTCTCGTAAACACATCGTAAAATTTAAAATTTTCCAAATGTAAAGTTCTGAAAGAAATTACTTTGTGATGTGAATTAAATTGATGGTTTCCTTAAGTTACTACAGAGACAAACGAAACGCATAATTTCTTTTCTCTGAACGACGCAACAGCCTACTTATATGAACTGAATTTCTAACAAGATGAAGAAATAAAACGTATGCAATATCTAAGTAACATAAACATAAATAATATTAAAATTTAAATATCGTAATATAATATCTTCTACTTATCTACACGACTGTACCAACTAAATATGTTATTATACAACCTAAAAATATAGAATATTAAATTCGGTTTATGTTTATTATTCTACAATGGTATCGGTGAACATATATTTTCCTTCGTTGGTTTGTTGCAGGTAAGTATTAATGTTGAAGTCGAAATGAAAACGTGAAAAAAAAGAACATCTTTGTGACGAATATACATCCTGTTTTTACATCATTTATCCTTGTCCCAACACACAATATATCCCAGTATATCTAAATAGAGAAGTAGATGTAAATGTTCGGATGTAAAAATGTAAGAAGTTAAAGAAATATTCTGAAAAATAAATTTCTTTTAATAATGGAAAGCCTCTTTTTTTTCCTGAATGTTGATGACGAAAATTTTTTATTTGTTTTTTTTTTTTAATGATAAAAGGAATACGTAATATTATTTTGTTTTGGTGTTTGTTTGTCTTTAGAATGATTTTGTTGTGTTATGATAAAAACAAGATTTTCATTGCTTTTAATTAAGCAAAACTTAATTCCGTAACGAATATTGAAAACGAAAAAGAAAGTGGTTTTTCGTGATATTAAACACTGGGCGTTAATTAAAATTAAAACGTTTTAAGTGGTTTTCGTTGGCTTTGAACGAATGATAATATTCTATTGTTTTATTAAGGGTTCGTTGAATTGCATTATATAAAATACTCTTTTAACAATAGAAAGTAATGAACACTTTAAAGAGTAAAAATATTTAACACAATGCACGCTTCGAACACACCATTAAAGTAGTATTTTAAAAAATATGTACATTTAATTCAATCTGCTGCACACATAAGTTGTTATGGATCATTGAAATGTTTATGGTTAAAAAAAGAAAAAAGTTCACTTAAAAATCCCCTTTGTACCAACATGTGTAACAGATAATTTTCGTATATAACCCATAAACTCTCTTGCAGTCCCTTTTACAAAATGATATATATTTTATTTCTGGCTCAACGAATTGCACGCTAAATCGTTACAATATCTATCTTCTTAACTTGAGCTACCCAAAACCTAAAACTACTAGTCCGGAAATTTTGTTTGTTTGGTATATCTATCTTTCGATTTCTATTTAATTTATTGTTATCACTAGAATGTAAAGTAAAGTTCGTAAATTTTATTGTTTACGGTAGAAAACTATTCCGGCTGTATAGTTACTACCTGAATACTTTTTTTTATTCTTCTTTTACTTAAGTTTCTCTGCAGATTTATATACAGATATGTTTAGTTTGAGAGGTTTCATGATGCAGTTGAGGTAATATTGCTTTTGCTATAGTTTCTACAAGGAATGACAATACAGATTAAGTTTATTTACATTTTAGTTTTCTATGCTGGTCCCACCTATCTGATGTAAGTGTGTATGCATTTTATGCTGACAAATGAAAGGCTGTATACAGTATATGCTACATAGATTCAAATGCATAGGTACCGAATCTATACTATACGGCATATATTTTACAATAGCTATTACTTATTAAATGCTAAGTCAAGAAGAAAAAAAACTTGTTCAGATACACATACATTTTCTATTAAATTGAGTGAAGCATACAATTAATCAATGTGATTTATATTTATAAACTGAGTAAAAGAATCTATTGGAACTCACCTGTAAATATAAAAACATTTTCCATCTGTTAACACATCACATTGTAGAATATACGGAAATTGTATATACATATATAGAAATAGGGGCATTATATTAAAGCACATGATATTGAAAATGAATTTAAAAACAAAAAGTAAAACAGCACAAAAAAAACTAAATATAAAAACCTTTTCTATATCATTTTTTTTTTACCTATTGCAGATTTACGATCGAAAAGTGGTGGTGTTAGTAATGTCTCATATGTTGGTGATGTGAAATGAAATGGATATTTTCAGGTGACTTGATACACAATCCGGCGGAAAGTCATTACGAATTCTAACATACAAGGTCATTTCCGGTTGACCCGTACGTATTACGAAAAAAAGAAAGCACAGAAAAAAAAACATATTGTGTCCTTTTAAGACTGGCTATTCATAGAACTGATGTTGTAGACACAAAGTAAAAAGTGTGTGTGATATACATTAATATAATATACGTATCAAAAAACTGTTTACACAACTTCTGCTATACAAATACAACTTACTATCATCACTAGCATTTCGTCTAAACGGAAAAGCACAGTAAGAATAAAAGGTAAGTTTTTGTCTTCTTGAGTTAAACATAAGCTTTCTTTTCCTATTTCGTTATTTTATTCTGATGTTCCGTTTTCACTTAAGTACATAAAGAAAAAACATTCAGGCACCATGAGCTTGGTTGGAAATGTTCTGTTTATAGAAACAAACGTAAACAGAAAATGTCACTTTCAGACACAACATTCACTGAGGTTGAATATAATATTATAATATATGGCACAAGGCACATCTATCTCATTTAAAAAAATAAAAAGAAAAAATCTTTCAGAAGACAGCATAACAACACACATACATACACGCAAATATGTCAAATGTTTTAGATTATAATGAAGGTCTTTTTCATGATGGTTCTTTCATGATGAAGTTAATGAATAGGGCTAAAGGGAAATTAAATTGTGGTTGATGTGATGCGATGTTTTTAGCAACCATCATATTTATATTCGTCCAAATTTATGACATAAAAAAGTACAAAAAAAAAAAAAAAAGAAAATAATAATAAATTTTTGGTGGTTACGTTGAGCGTAAAAATTTAATGAGTTTTTCGAAAATTATTGCAATAATAAGTTATCCTTTTAACCGAAAATGGGAAATATTTAGAACTGAACTGAGCAGTGAGCACTGAGGTAGATGCGGTAGAAATGGGAATGGAAATGGAAATATGTATAGATGAATGTAAATATATGTATATTTATAAATGTATTTACTGTTATCTTGGACATACAAACGTCTTAAGCATTTTCATGTTTCATATTATAAGTAGAAATTGGTATGTATTATTTAACTGCCAAAAAGCCTACCTTTAACAAATAATATCCTTTTGGGCATCCGACCCGAAACTTTAATTATGTTTTGAGGTAAAGTGGGATAATATACAATATTATTATACATTTAGCTAATATATATCTTTCTTCACCATAAATTACATTCACATTTCAAATTATTTAAAGGTCTATTTCATTAAAAGCTAATTTTCAGGTTTGCGGTGAATTAATAAAAAGTTGTGCTCAGTTCATGAAACAAATTATATTATGAGCATCGTAAATGTAATTTTAGATATTATTGCATACCATCCCCAATCTACATCAGCTAAAAGCTATTTACATTGAAATGTAATATTACAATCTACAATAATATAATACGACATAATCATATTAAATGAATTATATTATTTATTTATTTATTTATTTATTTATTTATTTATTTTTTTTCACTTTTTCATATTTCATATATTTGTAGTTATATTATTTTCGAAAGCCAATGATATTTACTACAAACGAACATCAAAATGTGTGTATTTCTACAAAACTAAGTAGAAAATATTTTCACCTTTAAAACTTTATATTATATTATTAGGATGATGCTATTAAAATGCGGTTAGACAATTAAATTTAGCTTTGTTTCATTTTGAAAATAAACTAACAAAAACAAAGCTCTAATTTCAATTAAAATATCGACTATGTAGATTGTGGATATATGTAGACTATTTAGATTGACCATCATATAGTCTAATTTATATACTGTTTGTTAAATTGAGTATCGAACATAATATTACAATATATGAAGCCATTTTAATAAATTAGTATTGTGGAAATTGGTAATTTAGTTTAGAAGGATATTCTCTATGTCAATTCGTAACATTATTATTCTCTGTGGTGTTGCCTATAAGATGCAATGAATAATATATTTATCAGGAGTGTCACTAATAACGTACGTTACTAACTAACCACTAACCATATATTAACAACAATATTTTAATTATAGACGCCATAAAGAATATTGAAGAACATTTGATTTATTGTTTAATATTTACTTAAATTTTTTTTTTTTTTTTAAAGTAAGGTTTTAAGTAACTAATGTAATGTATATTTTTACGTTCCTTTTTTCAGGCATATGTTTTTTTAATTTGTAAAATAGCGCTGCTGATATTACAGAAGTATTTATTACAACCCTGATTTATACTGAAAAGTATACAGATATTTCCTCAATCAAAATGCTTGAAATTATTTTTAAAAATCTAGGTATTCTTTACCTACCAATGGAAGTCCATTGATTAGATAAAGGCTTCTCTTTTTTAAACAAAATTTTAGCTAATGGATACTATAGTTTTATTTTTATAGTAGCTTTGTATGGACATCAAAAGGGAACGGTTTAAACTTAATTACTTGCTAACGTTCCTCGTATTATATCTTACAATAAGGGTATTCATTGTAGAGTTGTAGCGTATACGATATTGTAGAATAGAAATTTTTATATTCAATAAGCGGAAGATCTCATGCACGGAATCGTATGGAAATTGTAACCTATACACTTTTAAAACTTGCTCTACACATCAAAATTTAAGTGTACCACTACAATTAATGATAGAACTTCAATATATACAATGTTAATACTACGTGTTTTCTACTTTACTTTACTGATCTTGACTTCAAAAAGTCAACGATCCAAAAAAGATTTGTACATTATTTTATAATATAAAACTAGTGAGCAGATGATCCTAAAAAAAGTCAAAGATCACAGTTAGTCGTTAAACGTTAACATTTTGAAAATTTCTGTATCAATCTATATGAAACCCAGAGTATGTTTGATATTAAAAGGTGAAGGGTCATGGTTGAATATGCATTAAATTCTACGTTTTCCAATTTAAATATTATTACTTGTTTTTTTTTTTATTAATTTTAAATATAGTGAATTAATTCCAAAACTCGTATAAAATTCTAATTTTATATTATCTTACATATTGCTGTGCAATTGACATAAACGTTTCCAAAAAAAAAAATAGAAAAGAATTTTAATATAAAAGTATTTTCCTAATGTTGTTTGTAAATAAATCAAAAGCAAGGAAGCGAAAACAATAAATAAAAAGTTCATCGATCTCAAATTATATTCAATTTCACAAAGCTATAACTTTAATGAAAATTTTAAAGAAGGAGAAAAAAAAAATGTAAGAAATTTTTTAAACGGTATATTGAATTTATTTTAAAATATTTTCAAGGATTTACGACTTATGCGGAGACTTATAATGGTAATGATTGTAATTTAAAAAAAAAAAATCATACCAACAATTTTGCATTGACAATTTGTCTCGAGATATGGCAGAATAAAAATATTTATTATTTATATCATAATTTTGTAAAAGGGTCAAATTACAGAGAATTTCCATTATCAAAATTATACTGAATACGTAATTATTTCTAATAGTTAGTAATTTTTGGGACTTTGAAGTTTATAATTTGTTTTTATATAAATGAAAAAAGTTTTTCATTAATTTAATAGATTTTACTAAACGATATCATTTTGAACCTAGAAAATACTATGGGCATATGGTTAGCGTAAATTTGAAATTTGAAATTTGAAAGCTTTAATTTGTGCAAAATCTAAATATGAATTCTAAATTGTCAATCAAACCAGCTTAAACTTTAGCACCAATTTCATAATTTATCATTTTGCTTACTTAATAAAAAATAAAAACTAATTCAAATCGATTTGTACCAAAATAATTATTATCTCATTCAATGATCAAATTAGCAAATGATAATTATTAACTAAAACTGCCATTATTTCCAACTACAATCGAAATAGGATACAGCAATATAGTAATTGCACACAATAAACGTTATCAAAGGTTGCAAATTTTAATGTTTTATAATATACGAGTTTGATTAGTTTTTCCAACCAGCCCACAGCCATATTTTCAAACGTACATTTATTCATTCTCGTTTTTTTATTAGCAATTGTTGCAATTAATTATAATTTGTCGAACAAAAATTATTTTCTCTTTTTTTTTAATTTTCGTATAAACGCTGACCAGCTACAGTGAAAGTTTATACCTGAATTGAAATTGTAATCGTGTAACAGAATACTGTATAATATTATAAATGTATGTTATTCCAACTAACTACAGCTTACATGCCTACAGCTCAAAATTGGTTTAAACTATTTACAAAGCTCTACAAAAAATTCACCAATATCGAATAACGTTTTCCAAAATATATATATATATTAGGGTGGTTCGTTTTTTGTATGGGAGTTCCAAGAGGTTAAAATTTTCTAGCTCCAAAAGCATTTTTAGATGTGACTGGACCTAAAACGACTATTTTTAATCTTAAGGTCC
>JAABKK020038946.1:0-13684 GCA_011634745.2 Catotricha subobsoleta | reverse complement strand
TAACGAAACCAAATTATGGTGCTTTAAATAGGACCAGATATTGCAATTTTGACAACTTCAAGCATATCGAAATTTAAATTATTTTCATACTCTTTATACCCGTATATTTACATAAATTTTTGCTTATTGGGAATGAAACTGTAATGTGATATGATATAGAATTGGATTTAATGTACCAATTGCGCATAGGAATGGGATATGATAAAAGAATTTAATGAGTGAGTAAATAATACGCAAGCGCTGTCTTATACATAAAATATTCTCTTTTATATATGGTTTCAATGTACCATTAAAACTTATATCATTCATGAAACATCGGTAAAATTTCTAAAATAAAAGCCAACAGAGCAAAGTTAACAGCTGATAAATAATATTTGAAAGGAGCACATGTTTCTTTTACTTGCATTTTCTTACTTTTTTTTATGATAAATCAAAGAAATTTTTTATTATTTTATTAATATATAATTTTTTTTTTATTTTGCCATTACAAAACGATGCGTTAGAATTAATTTAATTACATGTACTGTCGTAATTATTATAAAAATGATTTTGTCTTTAGGAATTTGGAATTTCGCAAATACCATTTTTCTTTTGTTTATATTAGCTATTAAATATATACTTAGTCTAGCTTAGTGTATTGGTTTTTGTTCAGATATCATATCAAATAAAAGAATATCCTTTAAGGAAATACAACCATATATGCTATAATAGACACACCGTAGAAGAGAAAAGATGAACTAAAAATATATTTCGAATGCGTGTATCTGTATACGGTCCATTTGGAAATATACTCGCTCTGCGCGACTTTACATTATGCTTTTCTTATTTTAAGGGACGCGCGATGAGGGTGCGAGCAGATAAATGTATTATAAGAAAATACAGTCAGTATAGGTAGGTAGGTATATTGTACATATACCGAATACTCATGTTTTATAAGTTTGCACGAGGGAGAATAAAAGCATTCACATTCTATATATATGTAGAGGTAACATCATTTTTCTAGTTTGAATCCACCAATTGCAGCATCAACAACAACAATTAAGTTGAGCTCACTCTCCTACTATAATAAATAAATATATAACGTCGCCTGAACATAGTTTATTTAAAAATATAAATATTAACCTAATTTTTTGTTGTTGTTGTTTTGCGCTTTCATTTAAACACCAAATTAAATTCAATTATCTCCTCATATCTTACCTATGATGCTGATGTGTGCAACCTATTAAAAATATCCTGCACAACAGTCTTGCACTTTTAACATAAATAATGGTAGTAGAAAGTTTTATAAAAATGAAATGGTGCGTTAGTATTTGAACAAAACAATATTATTTTTTTTTCTGTTTCGGACGGAAAACAATTTTTTGAAATGTGTTAAATTATTAAAATATTAATTAATTTTATTTGAACGAATAGAAAGTAAAGAAAAAAACAAACAAACACACAAACAAAGCAATTAGATGCTTCAATAAATTATGTGCATTAGATTAATAAAAGTTTTTGGGCGTTGTCGGCCAACATATTCCCATCGGAAAATTTAATAAATACAAATTATTGTATATTGATGATGTTTTTGGGATTGCAAATAGTGTTTTAAAAATAAATTTTAAAAATAAGTTCAATTAATTATTAAAACAATACACGAGCGGCATGGGTGATTGCTGATGATGATGTAATTGGTGTGTTCCCAATAAACTAGAAGCAATACATCGAACTATATTGTGAATCTATAGGAAGTTTGCATTTTTAACGCATTTCACACGGCATCAACATATAGAAATCAAATTTTCATTGCGCTAGACAATTTACAATAGAAAAGATATTGCGGTGGACAGCAGAAATAGGTAGCGGGCGTAACAACGATAGGTACCATGGAGGAAAATTTAATGTTATAACCTCCAAGGTTTATTTATTTCGTTTAATTCTTTAACTTTATTTCGTTTATTATTTTTTTTGTTTTTTTATTTATTTTCAATATTTAAATTTAAAATTAACGAATTTATATCAAATTGAAGTCATGTCATGGGAGAGTGTAGCGTCACGCGATTTGGTTAGGTAAGTGTGAACACACAGTGAATCTAATAAGAATAAGAAAAAGTAAAAAAAAAAAAATAGGTGCCTATATGTTATTCGGGTTGACCTACAATTATAATTATGACATTTTCTTTATTTGTTTTTTTTTTTTTAGTGTTCCACTAAGTCATAAGCTGTCAGCCACACATTTATTAGCATCCCCTGATGGCTCCAGACATCCGTTAGATAGTTCAACAGGTAATTTGTTGTTTTTTGATTCTTTTTTTTTTTCATGTGTACATTTTAAGACTCCCGCATGAAAAACTTTTATTAAATTACTATCAAAAGCCGTAAAAAATTGTATTTATTGGTATTTTCATCATAATTGGCTACCCTAGTACAAGGATAACCATTAAATTTTAGTTATATTTGTATTGAATTATTGTTTCTTATAAATAAATGTAGTAAAATAGAAGTGGGTTCATTATATATTAAAAAAATATGATTATTAAATAATTTTTGACCTAAAAAATTGATAATTTATAGAAATTATAATCGATAAAATGAAATATGAGTGTAAAGTGTGAAACCCGAGGTTTAATCCAGGGTAACCTGAGTTAAAGCTTAAAAACCTCAGGTTACCTATGAGTCGAGGTTTACACGAGTGGATACTTACACGAGTCTAACCAAAATGTTTATAACAGAAAATGAAATTATCGAGTTTGCTTATAAATTAAATTAGTGCTCTGCTATTGTAAAATTTAAGAACATTGATGATTTTTGATGATATATTTATACTCGTATATATTAATGCGAGCTTTTTCTGCAATAGGATATTATCAAATACCGTAAGATCGTCAATAATATCAAATTAACAGAAGAACAGCAGGTCGCAGCTACAAATTATCTTGGATTTTCTTCCGTTCAACGTATTGCTGAAGCTATTGAAACATCAATATCTAGTGTTTTGATAGCTAGTGCTAAATTGGCATTCTTTCATGGATAATTTTAGGGGTTGATGCATACTATTTTTGGTGCACGCGGTGCATTTGTAGCAGCTGGTAATTTTTGGAATTTTTTTAGATTTTGAATCTTTTTATAATTAAAAACCGCAATCGAACTTATTTTTTTTTTCTCTCTGGGGTGCACTCCTAAGATATAGAGTTGTAGCACTAGAAGTAAAAAGAAAATGGTGACGGCAACAAATCCATTAAAGTACTAAATTTCAAACTGAATTAACATTTGATATTATTGACGATTAAACGGTATTTGATAATATACAGATATTACAAAAATTCGAGAGACTAATAAGCTCTTCACAAATTAAGCTTTTATATGTTTTATCCTGCTCGCACTAATGCAATTCAGTATCAACAATTTTCGTAATATCTGTACCTTAGGGTGGATCAACTTTTTTTCATACCTTCTACCATGATTTTCTGAGTTGCAATTTGTTCTCTCATTAACGTGCTAAAAGTATTTTGAAAATAAATGAGATCTTCGATGTGCTCAAGCGACCCACAAGGTAGAACCTCGAGGCTTTTTTTTTAACCTCGAGGTATTTTTCTTTTAACCTCGAGGTATCTTTTTTTTTTTAACCACGAGGTGTTTTTTATAACCTCGAGTTTATTTAGCTTTTAGCACGTTAATGAGAGGACAAAATTCAACTCAGAAAATCATGGTAAAAGGTATGAAAAAAAGTTCGATCCACCCTACTGTACCTATGTTGTTATTGATATAATCTGAATTAAATTATATTTGATAGTTTTGATAATAATTTAATGTTAGATTAAACAATCTGGTGGTAATTGATATCATATGAATATTTAGACCGTAATTCTCATCCGGGGAGTTTTAAAAATTGTAACGTTTATGAATTTGTATTTCAGATATTTGTCACATTGACGATAGTTATTCTCGTTTAGCTGGATATGGGTCTAGTCCGGATGGAACAACATCATTATGGCGTAATCGTAATGGTGGTGGAGCTGGTGGTCATTATGATTTTTCGCGTGACGGTGGAAATGGTAGAAGATATGCACGTCGATTTTCTCTATTGGAATGCTTCTTTGCATGCCAGAAAAACATTAAACAATATTTTGCTAAACGAAAAATTGAGCGTGGCCTTCGGTTATATGAGCAACATAATCAAAACGCTGCTGTACGAACTTGGCGAAATGCACTAAAATCAACAACAGCACGGGGTGATCGTTTTCATCTGTTAGGTTATCTATATCAAGCACATATGGATTGGGGAAAGTATCGTGAAGCAATTGAATATGCTCATCGCCAGTTAGGCATTTCAGAAGAATTGGATTCACCGAATATGCGAGCCGAAGCTTATTTAAATTTAGCACGTGCTCATGAACGATTAGGGGGCTTAGAACGTGCTTTAAGCTATGCAAGACATTCATTGTACAATGAATGTGGCTCACAATGCCGTACTGGTGGCTTAGTGCATTTAACAGTCGCACGCGTATATTTAGAAATGGGTGGTTTTTCACGAGCTTTAGAGGGTCTACAAGGTGCACATAAAATAGCATCTGGTATTGGTGATCCATCACTGGAACTGCAAATATATGTAGCACTATCAGAATTGTTTGGACGTTTACAAGACATAGAAAAAAGTGCAAGATATGCGGCGAAAGCTTACGATTTATCGCGATCATTACAATTAGGCGATTTAAATTCATCACATCATCGCGCTGCACTATTACGAATGGCATCAGCATTACGAAAACAAGGTGAACTAGGAGATGCTCATGATTATTGTACGGAAGCAACACGTCTTGCATTAATTAGTGGTGATCAAGCAACATATACACGTAGTATTCGAATAATGGGTGATATTTATCGAAAAAAAATGGATATTGATGTAAGTTCAGTTAACTAAATTTTATTATATAGCAAAGAGAGGCTTTAGTTTTAATTGTGGTTTTTTATTAAATATTTAGCGAGCGTTTCGTCAATATGAACAAGCGATGGGTACATCAGCTGCATTGGGTGACCGAATAGCGCAAATGGAGGCAATGGATGGCGCTGCGCGTTGCCTTGAAGCATTACGATTGCAACAAAAAATTTGTAATTGTCGTCCGTTGGAATTTAATACGCGACTATTAGAGGTAGCTGGTTCCGTTGGTGCTAAATTGCTAGTACGTAAAATACGTATACGCTTATCATTAATTTATCGTGCCCTGGGCGATGAAGAACAATACAAAACCCATTCGCGATTAGCTCAACAAGCTGAACTTGCCCTTGGGTTGCATTGTGGTGCATGTAATGAAGTATTTGGATTAGAAACGGACTCACTAGAAGCGTTACCATGTGCACATATTTTACATGCTCGGTAAATTACAGTTTTTTTTTTTCCATTAAGATTTCAATTTATTAAATAATTTTCTATTTCCGATTCATATTTCAAAATAGGTGTGCACATGAAATTTATCGTAAGCCACGTGATAAAAATTCAACTCGTGCATGTCCAGCATGTAACAAAATATTAAGTTCACGTTCACATTTATGTAGTGACGGTGGAAATGGTGCCGGGGTTTGCGCAAATATTAATGGTGACATTTCGATATCGAATGGTAATATTACAATGCTCAACGATATTGGTGGTATAATGCATGTTAGCAAAGAAAAATCACCAAATTTATTACAATCGATGACAGCAACTAGTGTTGTGTCTTCAACACGTCCATTATATCGCAGTAATTTGTCATTGGCCTCATTAACGTTACGTGCATCTAGTTTAACAATAGACAGTGAATGTCATGCAACATCATCAGTATAAATATATTAATTAAATAACAGAAATGAACGCAAAATTACATATAAAATTATCTAACTATAGACGATACGCACGATAGAGATTAAATTGCAACCCCTCTTTACTAATAATATTTAATAATTACATACTATGATTATAAATCCGAATACATGTTAGTAATTTCATAATTTAGAAAAAAATATAAATCTATTTAATTCAATAATTAAGACTAAAAACCATTAATTAAGAGATTAGTTTACTCACACTTGCACCACAATAAATTAAAAAAAAATAAAACTAAATAAATATAAAATTGTAATAATTGAATTAAAAAATTAAATTAATTATAATAAGAATTACTGACTCGAAACCAAAAAAAAAAAAAATAAAAAAAAATTAGGTACTAAATTAGCGATGAATAAAATGTTTAATGGACTATTTTCATTTATTTTGTTATGTTGTAATTGATTGATATATTTATATATCTGTGGTTGTGAGCTCAATAATCCTTCAATGAAATAATAAATTTGAATTATTTGTATAGTTGAATAGACTTGGCAAGTCACCAACATGGCACTTATATAAATGAAAAAAAAAAAATATATAATAATAATAATATAATAATAATAATAATAATAATAATAATAATAGTATTAATAATTATTAATAATATTAATAATAATAATAATTATAATAAATGGAACAAATCTATAAAATTTATACAATTTAAATAACAATAATACACATATTTTATAATTGTCAAGATCAGCTATACAAAAACTTAATTTAATAATAATTTTTTTTTTTTAAGTGAATCAACAATCAAAATGTTTATGAATTTTTTAAAACTTTGCTCAAATTACGAATTGGCTCTAAAACAAAAAAAAAAAAATGATAAAAATTAATGGCATTAAAGTTTTTGTTTTTTTTTATATATATTTTTAAACATTTTAAATATTATAAAAATATGATGGATACAATCATTTAAAACATTTAAGCATGGTATGGGCCTCATTATTATATTAAGTATTGTGTATTTATATAGGATAGGTGTGCGCCTACGGAAAATATGGAAGCCCTACGGTACACGTACATGTTCCGTACCCGTCGCTTATGCTCTAAGTTCCACGACGGAACGCGTACAGTCAGTCTCATAGTGGCGTAATTGGTGACTAACACTACGTTTTCATTATCATCATTAATCCTGATAGAAATATTGATCGTAGCCCGATCAACCACTCGATATCGACCTTTAACAAACGGTTATGACCTTAACGAAATCTTTAAAGATCTATAAAAATCTATAAAGATCTATAAAGATCTATAAAGATCTTTAAAGATTTCGATAAGGTCCTAACCGGTCATTAAAGGTCGATATCGAGTGATTGATCGGGAGTAACTTTTGACAGATATACCATATACGATTTCTGTCAAAAGTTACTACGATCAACATTTCTATCAGAATTATGATGATAATGAAAACGTAGTGTTAAATTAATTTCACCAATAAAGTAAAAAGGCATTTTTAATTTCATAAAAACTTTACTAAAACATATTAATTAACTTCTCGAATAAATCAATGTACATTATAAAATAGCACTGCACGTGACGCACACTATTTAGTTGTAGATATATATATATAATATATGTATGATAATAATAATTATATCGAATAGTTAATTATTGTATTAGAATATTTCAAAGTGGCTTCCACTTGAGAACATAAAATATAAACTGTAGCAAAAATTATCACATAAAAATCATAAATTATAATTACTAAAAATCTATCACAAAAATATCATATTTAATTGCGATCATTGCCACTATACAAGCAAAACTAATAAACTATTTACAATCATTGCCTACATATAAAAACAATTCAGACTATAGATATAAATTGCGATCGGTATCCAATTAGTGAATGGGCACAATTAAATTGATCGGTAAATCAAATCATTTTGTTCAGTTAAAATGTTAAATGTTCATTTTGTTTGAATAATTAATATTTTTCCTAAAGAAAATGTATTAATTTACTAAACCGTTTAATAGCACTGGCGTATTGCATACTGTGTTAAGATCAAGTTCGGTTTCTCTATAATATATTAAAAGTTTCATTTCGATTCAGAAAGCCACTAAATTGAATCACCATTAAAAGTGTACAAGCACACTCAACGAATTTATTAATTTCTCGTTTGTTACTTTTCTCGAATTCCTTTTACAGTGCCAGAGTTCAAGACTAAAGGAAGTATTAAGTATTGCATAATAAAAAAAACTTTAACTCATGAATAAAATGAAAAAAAAAAAAACATACCACAACACAAATAGGGATCAAAGAAACCGTTTTGTGCTGTTTCTCAATGAATGCGTCCTATAAATGTATTTAAGTAAGATTAAAAAAGCTTACTTAAAATTTATTCTATTCAATATATTTTTATTTATTTCTTATTATTTTTATTGATTCTACTTCTTTTAATTTGGTTTTCTATTATTAATAGTTTCAGTGTGTCAGTTCAGATACAACGCAATATTTTTTTTTTTTTGATTTTTGTTAATAATGTCGAATATACGCGCAAAAACTAAATTACCTGAAATTTTCTAGAGCTTTAAACTTTTTCGATAAAATAGATTACACGGCAATCGTGTAGTTTGAATCTTATAATATTGTCAACTAAAATATTATAATAATATAATCCGTATACTATTAGCAAGACTCTTTGTGGAAAAAGTATTTCAATACCGTTGGTAAAAAACAAATGAAAGGCTTTCATGCCATGCAAATGTATTCTAATGCGAATATTTTCAAACGTTTATACCATATAATTTATATTTACATATAGTATAGACCGATTACTACACGTTAGTTCTCTGTTGAGCAATTTATGGAAAGTCATATATTTTAGGAGGCGCTGAATGTTTTGTTTTCCAAAAAGCAGGAATGGCGCCACCACTAAATTATATGTAAAAAAAACATCTCAACTACTAACTAACTGCTGTCAAGTAATCGTTCTATAGGTATAAAATATTCTCCCACCATAAATAGCTTTTGGTAAGGGAGCAGAGCTCAAAAATATACCTTTTTTGTATGGCTATTAATGTTATTATACCTTTATACGATATGACCATTATTTCTTTTCACACGAAATTTCAATACTATAATGTAAAACTCTATTTTTGTATTTTTAATGGTATTTTTGTGATGGTTTTTGTGATATTTTTTTTTTTTTATTAGGAAATATTAGATATTAGAGTATATAATAATTAATCCACCGCAAATTAAATATTAATAATAATGCACTTAGTATAAGACAATTATAATTTTTTATTTTCTTTTATTTAGTAGGTATAGTAATTGTTTAAAATAATATCTTGCTAGTTTCGAGGGTTTTGTCACTCTCAGATTTAGTGCGCTCTATATTTAAATATTGATGAATGTTCAGAATGATTTGAATATTTTGAATATTTAAAATTTTTGAATAAACATAGGGGTGAGGTGCGATAACACCCGAAGATATAACACCCAAATGCAACACAATGTGTAATAACTTCTAAACGAAGGGTCCCATACAAAATTTACCCATGACGGACCCCCACTTAACTTCGGAGACGCATCCAACGGTATCCCCATTTACCCCCTCCGACACCCATACAAAAAGTTTTAGTGGACAAATTTGACAAAGAGATAATTTACACTAGAGGTGGGTTAAAGGGGAGCCCTAGCGGGGAAACTGGGGTACCATTGGATGCTACTCCAAAAATAAATGGGGGTCTGTCATGGGTAAATTTTGTATGGGACCCTTCGTTTAGAAGTTATTACAAATTTTTTAGAATTTGGGTGTTATCGCCCTCCACCAACATAATGTACATACATATTGATAAATTTATGGATTAATGGTACAGATATTCACATTAATGAGTATTCCCAAATAATTACCACAAATATTCAGAATCTTTCAAATATTTGGATTTTTTTGAAAGTATGTAATTAATATTCAAAATGTTCACAAATATTCGATATGATCAAGTCAAAATGCGTTCGATATACCGATAATGGCAAAACTCTCGACTAGATGTACAAGATAAATAATAATCGTAAATAACACCATCTGTAAATTTAAAAAAAGGAGTAATAATAATGAGAGAATTATTAGGAAATAAGGTTTATTACAATCTGTACATTAAAACAAAATAAAAAAATAAGAAGAGTAATATGAGAACATTATTAAGAAATAAAGGTTTATTACCATCTGTACATTTAAAATAAAACTAGTAATAAAATGAGGGAATGCGATTTGAAAATAATGATTTAGGCAATTTAATTTCGAAATAAAATTTCAAATTAAAATATTAAAACAATATAAAAACTTTATAATAAGAGTTTTTAATCTGATTTTATTGAATCCATTATTATATTCTCAGTCATGAAAAAGTAATTGCAAGACTTTGCTTGTTCTAAGGATAATTTTACGTATATAGATAGATTTTATTGTACATGTATAAGTTTAAGTACCTCTATAAATCTAAATCAAAAAATATATATATAATAATAATAATTCTATATAGATCGTATTGTATGGAATATTATATTAAACAAATGGATTCTTTATATATTTACCAAATAGTTTAACTAAGTAATTTGTTCATTAACATATTCAAAAATTTGTCACAATAGTAGACGTTAAATGCTGAATAAAAAATTATAAAAATCTCAAATATTATAAAGCGTCCAAATACCTGTCTAAATATATAACATACAAATTATCTAAAACCTACATCACGCACGTAATAATTTTCTAATTCACACTTTAGTAAATTTATT
This sequence comes from Catotricha subobsoleta, assembly GCA_011634745.2. Lineage (NCBI taxonomy): Eukaryota > Metazoa > Arthropoda > Insecta > Diptera > Cecidomyiidae > Catotricha > Catotricha subobsoleta. Next base: position 3,089 of record JAABKK020038946.1, on the reverse strand, counting down.
CAACTAAATAACTATACAAATACGACACACATATAGAAAAAAAGAAAAATGGAAAAAAAATACAAATTAAAAAATGATTACGTGTTTTGATCTATATTTATATGCATGCATGTTTGAAAAAACATCACATTGATTACTTATTTATTACGAAAAAAGCTTTAGATTTGAAATCAAATCAAAATGGTCACGAAAAAAAAAAAAAACATAATAATAATATTGTTGATTGCGTGCAAAGTTTATTCTAAACCTCTATAAAGTCATATATGGAAGAACACAATATATATATTTTTTTATAATATTAATTATTCAATAATAAAACACAAAATGGATGAATGGTTTTCAATTTCAATATAAATTAAATTAAAAGCAAATATCCTTAATAAGCTTAGATCATTTTTAAATTGGTATGGTGTGTACTTGATCAGTGTTCGCGTAGATCATCGAAAAAAATGTAATGTAGTTTACTAAGATCGCATATATAAAACAATCCGAAAATCTATTACGCGTTTTATAGGGTTATGATCAATTGAGTGAAGCGGTCGTAGTATATTTGAAAAATTATTTTGAGAATAAGAGTCGTCTGGTTGTACCAAAGCTGCGCCTATGCCGTGAAGTTGAAAAGTTGAAAAAAGGAGTCTGAAGTTTTGTATGAAATTTATGAACAATATTGTATGAAAAAATGCAGGTTTTTATGAAAATATACAAATCCCGAGAATTAATTCTTCAAATTAAAACTGTTTATAGATCTTCTATTTGCAGTTCCTTCTAACATTTAAATAACTCATTGTCGCTTTAAAAAAATAAATAGTTCTAGTACCTGAGGTTTTAGTTATTTTTGATCCCTTCGAGTTTACTTCAGATACTAAAACTACTTTTTTTAAGGGGTAATGGGTTATTTAATTCTTAGCAGGACCCTCTAAATCTATGAAGTATAATTATAAATTGAAAAATTTCTCTTCGAGATTTGTATATTTCAATCTGTATTTTTTCATAAATTTTGTAAGTATAAATTTCATAAAAATCTTCAGACCCCTTGAGGAATTGGACAACCCTTTTTTTTTTAAAAAAAAAGCTCAGGTATCAGCTTTTGCGCACCCAGGTGATTCCCATTAGAAAAAAGTAAATAAAAGCAAAATCGCTCCACTCTAATGATCAGTTTCCCACAAACATCATTTAAGTTTCAATAAAAAAATGAATTTGATAATGATATTTTTCTCCTCTTTTTCCGCCATTACGATCGCAATTTTAAAGTGATCTAGATTATTGCAAAAAAAAGATCACGATTTGATATCAATGTAACACTGGTTACATTTGGTCATTTGGTTTTTTTAAAAAAAAGTCGCTCCCACCTTAGTGTTTTGTGTACTTGTATGTGTGCTCTCACTTAAATATAAGAAGCTTATTTATATTCGGCCCTTAATTTTAGTACCTTTAAAAAAAAAATGTGAATACCTTATTTTTTTATTTTCAAAAAATGTTTGTGTATTAATTTCGTTTTTGGTTTATTTTTTATTTATCATTCGAATAATTTCCGTGCATTTAGTACTCATTAGATTCTTTTTTTTTCAATATGCATGCGTGATAAACGAGTGAATAATATTTGACAGATTGTATCGAATTAGAAAAGAAAAAAACCAGTACTCATGCACGGCCAGGAGTAAATTTACGAAAATAAAATAAAAAAAATAAAAATATATATTATATTTTTTATATTATTATTAGAGTCAATTAATTTAACTCTTATTCTCTAGTCTATACAAATCTATAATATTCTAAAACTAATTAATTATTTATATAATTCTATTAGACGCATACCTACATATTAAATTTGTGAATATATATGTGAATGTTAGGCAAATGTCTGAATGCCTGACTAATTATTTTCCAAATATCTACTACGATACTAACATCAAAACCTCTATAAAAATAATAATCAATATTAAATAATAAAATGTGAAATTTAACTCAACATATTTTTCTCATAAAGATTATAAAAGTTATAAATTTATATAAACAAATTTATTCATGAATAAAACTATTGTCGTTAAAATTTTTAAGAAATAAAATAGAAAATAGAAAAGAATTTTAACAAATTGTTATTAAAGTTTTTGAAAAATAAAAATAATATATTTTCTCCGATTAAAATTAACAAAAGAAGAAACAAAAAAAAAAAAAACGATAGGATTTTGAATTTATAAAATAATTTAACACAGAAAATCGCATGTATATCTGTAAAACAAAAATAAAATAAAAAATAAGACCTGCGAATAGGAACAGAAGATTCATTTAGAAAAACAAAAACAAAAAAAAACTTAATTTAATGAAAATAAATAAAATAATTTAAAGTTTTCGAAAGGCAGTAATTAAAAATGTTTGTTAATTCGATTACAATTTACAATAAATTGTACGTGATTATTTACTTCGTTAAAAACCTACAAAAAAAAATGAAAAAAAAAAAAATTATGTTAAATAAATTTGTCATTTTAGTAAGCGAACGAAATGCGATGACTAAATAGCGAATCTCATCAAAGTTTTTGGTTCGCAGGAATTCCAATCTGCCTTTCTAGTTATAAGTATAATATTTACTTAATTTTACAATTATTAATAAATTAATAAATGGTTCTTTTGTTCCTATTTAATTATATAATTAATTATTAGAGTTAACATTTATTTTGTTTCTTTTTTCTTTATATATAGGGTGTTCCAGAATGAATAGCCCAAACTTATGGGGGGTGTATTCTTGGGGTCATTCTAAGTCGATTTTTTTTCCGAATTCGGAGTCTTTTCGGAGTTACAGCAATTTGAAGTCAGATTCGGACACATTTTAAAATGCTCACTACTTCTACAAATCGTAACTAATCTCAACGTTTGTGGGCTCGTTGGAAAGGTTATTAAATAATAATAAATCTGAATTAAGTCCTTAACTGTAACTTCTACAAATGTTAACGAATCTTAACGTTTGTAGACTCGGTAAAAAGGTGATTAAATAATCTAAATAAAATTATAAATAAGTTTTTTGTCTAAGAACCATACGTCTAGAGTTATTTTTAATTTTATTGGGCACATGCAGCAACAACAGTGCTCGATAA
>JAABKK020038936.1:0-13689 GCA_011634745.2 Catotricha subobsoleta | reverse complement strand
AATTTTTACATTAGAGTAAAGAGATCAACATGTATAGTTGCTCTCTTTATTCTAGTGCAAAAAATCTGTCGTACGACGGACTGTCGCACCGGTATAACCGTACTGGTAGTGTATATCTGTGGTGTAACTGTAATAGAATAGAGCGTGTTTTTGTTTGCGGTTTTGCCACTAGATGTACTCACAAAATTGGACAAAAATATTTTTTTTTTTTTTTAACAATTAAATAACAATTATGTAAATAAAAACTATATATCCATACGAACTCAAAACTGCAAAAATGATTAAAATTGATTCAGTAGTTTTGTCACAAAAATTCATTCAAATTGAAAAAAGTGGGAAAAAAACGAAAATAATAGTAAATAAACTATATAAATGAAACTATGCCAATGCATTTTGTTTTTTAAAATAATTATTTACGCAGAATCTTCTGCTTGGGAAAATATATTATCTGTCCACTGAATCGAATAATAATTTTTCTCTTCTTTCATGACCGAAAAACGAAATAGTTCAATTATTTTTGATTATTCCGATTATTTTAACGATTAAAATCCTTCAGTGAAAAAAAATTAAAGTATTAAATCCCTTTATAAATTTAAATTAAACCAGCGCTTAAAAACATACGGTTAGAACGCACGTATTATTTATTGATTAATAAGAATTAAATAGTGAAAACTTAGTGTAACTGAGTTCGTTTTAAGCCATATGTAAATTGACAGATATCGACCATGCAGTTCTGCCAACAATTTGAATTAAATCAGAAATCAGAAAAGTGTTTTCTTTATGTACGTGTGTGACATATTAACTTTACGCAATTTTTTTTTTTTTTTTTTGTAAATTAATACCGTAAATATTTAAAATTTATATCTAAAACTTGTGAATAAATTTTTTTTATATAATTTGCAAAAAATTGGATAATGATTTAATGTAAGATTTTGGTTGAGTGTGATACAAAAAGCAATATAAAAAAAACACGGTTTTGACAGCCACTTAATTTAAACTCCCCTTTTTTGTTAACCGTGGGAGCGTTGTTGTATGTTGCGCTAGTTAATTTTTGTTGTTTTTTTTTTTGTGTATTCCTTTTTTATTACAAACGAAATTCTTTATCTTTCATAAATATATTTTTTTTATTATTAGTATTTTAAATATTACGTTTTTGTTATTATTTTATTTCATAGAAAAATAAAGGAAAAAAAGAAAAAGAAAAAATTATCATATTTTCATAACAAAATATCAATATCTTTACAATTAATAGAATTTTTAATATGTACTTACATTGAATGGAGCATATAACAAATAATTAGAAAGAAGACGATCATGACACTTTAGTATTATTTTTTTTTATATACTTTTATTATACATATTAACGTGATTTCATTTGATGTATCATCAAAAAATTATGTTATCGTTTTCTTATATGCATTAATTATACATGTTATTATTTATTCATTATTTGATATTACTGTATTCAAAAATATATATATATGAACTTTCAATGTTTTTTTTTTTTTTTTTTAATTGTATCGAAATTTATTTGATTTATCGTATAAAGATTATAATGAATATGAAAAATAAATTGTCTGCGATAAATAAAAAAACTGTTATTTAATTCAAATACCAAATAAATAGATATTAAAGTTGCGTTCATTTGCAGAAACCAATCAAATAAAAAAAAATATGGTTCCACTAAAAGATAATTTTGACCTGGAATGCTTTTTGGTAACGAAACATTCGTGGAAAGGTAAATATAAAAGAATTTTATCTATTGGAACTGCTGGCATTTCAACTTATAATCCCGATAAATTTGATTTGACAAACCGTTGGATGTATACTGATGTTGTGGCTATTGCACCAAATAAGGCACCAAGTGTAAGTCATTTAATTTTATTGTAACATAAATATTTTTTTCCCAAAAGAAAAATCAAACAAAAAAAATAACAATAAAATAGAGTAAATATATTTTATTTAAATTATTAACTGCTTTTTGGTTAGTGATTTTTTTCAATTCACTTCGTCTCCACTAATATTAACATTAATGCAGATTCAAATTGAAATATTGTGATAGTTATCAGTTTTAATTAGCGTTGAGGCTGATGATATTTCGAAATATTGATTAAATTTTGAGAGTCCTGTGTAATAAAAAAATGTTGTTATTAATTTATGTACATGGGTACCTGAAGCTAAAATAGATTAACGTATTCTGCCATATTAACATTATGGAAATTACAAAATATACTTTATCAGTCAGTTATCATATTCAATTCATGTTTGTTCACAAGAACAGATTGCTGAATATTTTTGTGATTAATAAAAATTTGAATCAATATTTCATAAAAATGATTCATTCATTTTTGCTTGCCATTATTTTAAAAATAAAAATATTTTCAAAGTTTCGTAAAAAAAACAACAACAATGTATTATTTTTTCAGACTATTCATGAATTTACACTGACATTAAAGAAAGACCGTAAATTAGATACTATAAAACTATCATCAGAGTTTCGTAATGATGTCCTTACATCAATGTTTAAATTTCACAAAGAGTTTGCTGAAAAAACAAAACCAATTCAAGTAAGTATATGATATAAATTATCATAAATTTGGTTTTATACTCGGTCAAAGATTTTGCTCAATCGTAATTCATATGATTTATGTGTATTTTTTTTTTAAATAGAAATATGCGGCGTACAAATATCATTGGTCAGGTATTAGTTTTCCAACGGCATTGGAGGTGACACCATATTCATTGGATCAATTAGATCCAACATCTAATAAAGTGCTTGCTAGCTATAACTATAAAGATATAACAGGAATAATTGGTAATAAAACATAATAATATGTATAATATTGTTAAGATTTAACAATTATTTTTATCTATCGCTTGTTTTTAGGTATTCAAGATTATGAACATGGCATTGTTATTGCGTATGGTGGCTTCACTCGTTTACATTTATTTAAGGCATTAAATCATCATGAAATTGTACAAAATATTGTACAGGCTGCTTCACAATATTTAAACATTGATATAAGGGTTGTACCAAGTCAAATTACATTAGAGCAATTTGAAAGACAAAAATTTGGAGCATACAGGTAAATTATTGATTCTTATCAACTTTAATTTCAAAATTCATACAATTAATTTTTAGGGATGATCATTTCATGACGTCGATGTCTGAGTTTATTGTTCAAAAAATTACTGAAAGACATCCAGAACCTACAAAACGAATTCTATGTTTAACAGAAGCAACAATACTTGAACGTGATCCACAAACATATAGCGTAAGTTTTTTTGTTTTAATTTTTGATAAAAACATGTTTAACATAAAGTTGGTATCTTATGTTTGAAAAATTGTAGGTATGTACATTAAGACCATTAAAGGATATTTATGCTCTTGTCCGAGATTTAAATAATATTCAGCTATTTTTTGTCGAATATAAAAATGGATTGACACGATCGTATATGACCAATGATCGGTAATATAATTTTTATACAAATATTTTTCAATAATCAAAGTTTTGAGTAATTTTTTTTTTATTGTATATAGTGATTCGCTGTTGGCCACACTTCTTGACGCTGTTCGTTCGTGTGGAAATCAAGATGTTCATGTACGTATATCTCGTACACCTCGTGGAAAACGTGTAGTTCCCTTAAGTCATTGCGTTGATGAAGAAACCGAGGCTAATTTATTAAAAATGGTTATACATAATTTTCAATATCCAACTAAAAGATTTGAAATTTTAGAACGATTTAATGCAAATATTCCGCACAGTGGTCTTAATTACAGTGTCACACAAGACGTAATAAATTTTCACATATATCTTTAGTTTAGGCATGATTCGAATCTAATATAATAATTATATTGTTCTCTATTTTAAAGAGTTTGTTTGCAGAAAATAAAGAAAAATTAATTTTGGGTGCACTCCAAGCATTAACACAAAAAGAGGCTGACAAAATTGTAGAACTAACCAATTTAGAACTAGAAGCAAGTTTTCATACATTGCGAAGACTTTTAGCAAGTAAAGTTGGATTCTCTGCCTTCACAAATTTAGTGGGGTGCGTATTTAATTTATTATTTTAGTTTTATACTCATATTGCTGGCTGGAAATAATTGATAACAATTTCTTTTCTATTGTTTTTAGATTTCGCGAATCAATTGGTAAAAAAGTTGTTGCATCATTACTACGAAAAGACTTAGCTGTTACATATGCAGCCATAGATATGATTAATTCTCTGATGCATTCAATGAATGCTGATTATGATATCAAACAGGAGCAATTGAACAAATCATCTTTATTGTCATCGAAAACATTTTTGGAAAGTTTGCTGGACATGTGGACCGAACATGTAGCGTTGGGTAGTGGAGCATTAGTATTGTCTGCCATGTTAGATTTTCTAACATTTGCACTTTGTGTGCCTTATAGCGAAACAACTGATAGTAAACAATTTGATATTTTATTGGAAATGGTTGCAAGTCGTGGACGAGCTATGTTTAAATTATTTCAAGTATGTATATTCTTTTGTATTTTTTTCTATATATATTTTATTAATTATGCTTGTTTAATTGTTTTGTAGCATTCTTCATTAGCAATTGTTAAAGGCGCTGGGCTGGTTATGAGAGCATTAATTGAAGAAGGTGAATTGACTGTAGCCAATCAAATGCAAACATTGGCGTTAGATGAGGCAGCCTTATGTAGACATTTATTAGTAGCACTTTATACTCCGTCGAATGATTCAACAATGGCTGCTCATAGGCAACTGTCTAGACATTTGGTTGGTTTATGGATCACAGACAATGACGACGCTATGCAGTTGCTACGCAGAATATTTGTAATTATTCTTTTATACTTTATACATGCAATGAGATAAAAAAAATATATTTTTATTTAATAAAAAAAATAAAAAAAATAGCCGGCTGGCCTATTGATGTTTCTGGAATCAACAGATGAGGTACCTAAATCAGATGTCGAAGATGATAAACTAAATTTTAGAGATAATTTAAAACTAGCCATCCAACATTCCAATAAAAGTAAACGAAATGCTATTGAAAAGCATTTAGAAGGTATCAAACACTGGGGTATGAATTTAATCGATCGACAAGAAAAGATTAATCAAGCCCTTCAAAATCGTCCAATTGTGTTAAGAAATCGACGTCAACGTAAGAATACAAGTGATGCGGAAATTAATTTACCATATTTTTATTATCAATTTATGAAGGATCATAGCATTCCCAATCTTATTTGGAATCATAAGGTTCGGTGTTTATTAATTTAATTTTCGAACCTTAAAAAAGATATTAAATTTAAATTAATATAAAACTTAAATATAGACCCGGGAGGAGCTTAGATCATGCCTTGAAAATGAATTGCGGCAATTTTCAAGTGATAAAGATTTGTCTGGCAATATCCTTTTGGCTTGGAACTATGAAGAGTTTGAAGTACAATATCATTGTTTAGCTGATGAAATTAAAATTGGTGATTATTATATTCGTTTAATATTGGAAAAAGATGATTGGCCACAGAATTTAGTTAAAGATCCGTAAGTTGTGCTATAATTGATTATTATTCAATCAATTTAATTTAACAGATAAAGAATTTTACTTTAATAGGATTGAACTTTTCAATGCTCTTTATCGTCGTGTTTTATGCCGAAATCGTGTAAATGATGATCAACTTACGGTGACATCACTACAAGCACTTGCTAAAGTTTACAAACGTTACCATGCAGAAATTGGAGTATTCAGTGATATGACTTACATTTTACAATTGCTAGATCGGGTAAATAAAATTTAATATATTTTCTCTGATTTGTGTCTCTTTAAATTATTCTAATTTCAGTGCCTATCACCATCGCTTCGAGATGCTCTTATTAGTTTGATAAAGTGTTTAGTTTTAAATAAATCAAATTGTCGACCGTTAACAGATCATGTAAATTGTTTAGTTGATTTAATTACATTGGCTCACTTACATATAGGTCGAGCTATACCAAATTCAAAAACAAATGTTATTGAAGCAGGTCCGAATATGAATCACAATGAAGAGAAAGATTGGTATTATAATATCGAGAAGGAAACTGAAAAGTCGGAACGATGTGGTCCAGTCACATTTTCGGAGGTATATTTTATTTTTCATTACGAAGCGGATGAATTTAAATTTCATTCCGTTTTTCTTGCAGTTAAAAGATCTTTGGAATCAAAAAATTATTACACCGCGTACACGATGTTGGGCCATTGGCATGGATGGTTGGCGATCATTACAGCAGCTTCCACAATTGAAATGGTGTTTGATGGCCAAAGGGTCACCATTGTATAATGAAACCGAACTTGCCTCACATATTTTAGATATATTAATTAAATGCACCAGTTTCTTTCCCAGCAGGTAATTACCTGATAGATTTATTTAACTAATGTTTTTTTCTTGCGAACCAAAAACACAAATATAGGTTTTCTTTTCTTTTCCTATTTTTTTTTTAATGTAACAGAGCTCGTGATGGTAAAGCTGTATTAATACCTGGTCCAAAGCTATCACGTAAATTATCAGAATTTATTTGTTTACCACATATCGTTCAAGTATGCTTGACACATGATCCTGGATTATTAGAAAGAGTTGCAACACTTTTGTGTCAAATAATGGAAGATAATCCAGAAATGCCAAAAGTTCATTTAACTGGAGTATTTTATTTTATGCTTATGTACATGGGAAGCAATATTTTACCAATTGCCCGTTTCCTCAAAATGACACACATGAAACAAGCGTTTCGAAGTGAAGAATCAAGTCAATCAGAGATTATGCATCGCAGTATTTTGGGTCAATTATTACCTGAGGCAATGGTTTGTTATCTCGAAAATCACAGTGCCGAAAAATTTGCTGAAACATTTTTAGGTGAATTTGATACGCCCGAAGTAATATGGAACTCGGAAATGCGTCGTCTACTTATTGAAAAAATCTCTGCTCATTTAGCTGATTTTACGCCAAAGCTACGTGGTCATACAATGGCACGTTATCCATATTTGGCAATACCTGTGATAAGCTATCCACAATTGGAAAATGAATTATTTTGTCATATTTTCTATTTGCGGCATTTATGTGATATACAGAAATTTTCCAATTGGCCAATTGGTGATCCGGTTCAACTACTAAGACACACTTTGGACGCCTGGCGAAAAGAAGTGGAAAAAAAACCTTCTCAAATGACCGTTCAACAAGCCTATGAAAATTTAGGTATCAATCTAGAAACAAATCCACGACCAAATGAAACAACAGTACGTAAGAGCTACTATCGCTTAGCACAAATGTACCATCCAGATAAAAATCCGACTGGGAGAGATATTTTTGAACGTGTTAATACCGCATATGAATTTCTTTGCTCGAGGTCTGTGTTGAGTAGTAATGGACCAAATCCTAGTAACATTGTTTTAATTTTACGAACTCAAAGCATTTTGTTTGATAGATACACAGAAGGTTTGTATACCCAATATATTTTTAGTGCTATAATGTTATCTAGGAAATCATCGCAATATTAAAATGTTTATATTTCATTTTATTTTAGAGCTTCGACCATATAAATATGCCGGATATCCACAACTTATTAAAACCATTCGCTTGGAAACTAGAGATGATCATTTATTCTCAAAAGAAGTTCCTTTGTTAACTGCTGCTTCAGAACTTTGTTATCATACCGTTCATTGTTCGGCATTAAATGCAGAGGAACTCAGACGAGAAGATGGGATTGAGGTATTTATTACATATGGAAATATTTAAATAATTTAAAATAAAACTTTGCTTTTTCTTTCTATCTAAGGCGCTTCTTGAAGCATATACAAGATGTGTTTCTATAATGGGCATTGATTCTAAACCAACCGAAGTACATTATCAAATTATCTCAAATATTACGAAATGTTTTGAAGTAGCATGTCATTTTGATAATTGCAAGGCTAAGATAATTGAACTGCCACAACTGATAACAGATGTTTGTCGCGTTGTTTATTTCAAAGTAAAGTCTATTTAATTATTTCACTATTTTCATCTTATAATATATTTTAAAAATATTTTAGCATTCATTGTCTGTAAGTTTAGTAACAAGTCTAGCAGCAAATAATTTTGATCTCCAAACAAATTTAGTGAAAAATGGTGTTTTATGGTCATTACTATTGTTTTTATTTGACTACGACTATACACTGGACGAAAGTGGCGTTACAACCGAAGAGAAATCCAATCAACAAAAATTAGCGAATAATTTAGCAAAATTATCAATTCTTGCAACAGTTGCGCTAACCGGTTATGAACTTAAACTAATACTCGATCCAAATGATCCACTAAATTCAGCAATTAAATCACAAAACACAACCCCGAAAAATTGTGGAACTCCAACTGGTACCTCCGGTGGCAGTTCACTGAAAACATCAGCTCAATCATCACCATCGACAACATCAGCATATACATCGAATGCTACAAATATTATTCAAAATAATGCAGTTAATACAGTTCAAAATAATACTGAAAAAACTACTAATTTTAAAAGTTACGTTAATTTAAATGATAAAGTGAGTAGTAGCGAAGAGGCCTTAGATGTTGACACTATTGTCGAAAAAGAAAATCCAACAAGCAATAAAAAATATACAATAACTGGATCACCCACTAATTTAGTTGTTAAAAAAATTATCGATCAATTACTTACCAAATTTATTTCGGACAAATTAGCAGCCCACAGTGATTGTGAAGTAAGTCATTCAATACAGCGACACCTCTCTAATCGAATTAATTGTTTTATTTTGAGGCTAAAAAATGATTAAAGAGATTTCACTGTAATTTTATTTTATATTTATGTAACGCTTCGATCTAACTAATAATTTTAATGTGTTACTCAAAGGTTTTGAAATTGCTAACATCTAATACACGAAATCCATATTTAATATGGGAAAATGCCACAAGAGCACAGCTAATAGATTTTCTGGAATATCAACGAACAAAGAGTTCTAAGGAACAATATGAGGACGTAACTGATATTCAAAATATTGTTTCAGAATTTTCATTCGATGCTCACAGGTAACATTTATAGAGCTAGTAAATATATTTGCGTACTTATTGTTATTTAACTTTGTATTCGGCAGAGATGAACTTCAAATTGGTGGAATTTATATTCGTATTTACAATGACATGCCCACATTTCCAATAGTTAATCCCAAATCATTTGTTATTGATTTATTAGATTATTTAAAACAAGGATATTTATATCTATTATCAAAAAAATCAAATAATAATAAATCAATGGTGAGTGTTGGTGGTATTTTAACGCCAACATTAGCAGCAAATCATCCGCAACGTCAAAAACCAATTGTTCCAAAAAGGGAGGGCGTAGATGGGTTACTAAATGAATATAATCGAGCAAAGGCTAGAAGTCAACTGGAAAAGAATGTTATTGATAACAACACGATTGAAATAAAAAGTGATTTTGCTTCAAAAGGTGGTGACGCAGTTGAAAATATTATATCGGTATTAAAAGCATTAATTTCTGTGATAAAATCAAACCCAAATGTTGAGATTCAATGCATTGGACACTTTGAAATGTTATTTGGTTTTGTTTCAACAAGTTTATGTGAAAAAGATAGGGAAATAAAATCATTAGGTTTAGAAATAGTCTCGTTGGTTTCACGCAATAAGGATTGTGTTAGCGAAATAGCTGCATGTGAAATTCTTGGACAATTTTTGATAGCGCTGAAAGATGATGATTTGAAAGAAATGCATGTTAGAGTATTGGAAACATTGTCTGGATTATTAAATGTGCAGCGGATGGTGAAAGAGGCTCAAAGTAAAGGCGCTGTTATTTACTTGTTAGACTTGTTTTGCAATTCACGAAATCCACAAATTCGAGAGTTCTGTGCGGATATTTTAGGAAAAATGACTGCTGATAAATTAAGTGGACCAAAGGTATAAACAAATTCAAAAAATATTATTTAACATATTTTCTAATGTTTATCGTAAATTTCGTTCTGTTTATTTAGGTTCGTATTAGTGTCTGTAAATTTCTACCAGCCGTATTTTTAGATGCTATGATAGAATCACCACCAATAGCTGTTCAAATGTTTGAATCGACACATGAACATCCCGAATTGATATGGAACGATAAAACACGCATCAAAGTTATTGATTCGGTAACAAGTACCAGTGATAGTTTTTGCACTAATCAAAAAATTAACCATAAACTATTGTGGAAAGATCCAGATATTCTGCAAGACATAACCACAAACGAGCTAGTTGTGTCTGGTGTTTATTTAAAATTATTTATAACAAATCCTGGTTGGACACTGCGGAAACCAAAACAATTTCTGTCAGATCTATTGGATTTTGTTGCGGCTAATATCAGTCGAACAACTAATGTTGAAAAAGATGCGCTGGATATATCTACAACGGCGTTGGTTGCACTACTGCATGCACAACCTAATTTAGCGGATTCTATTCCGGTATTAGGACACATACCAAAATTCTTTACACAATTATCGGTACAACCAAAGAGCGCCTTAAAAGTATTGCATCAATTGTCCTTATCTGAGGTTTGTTAATCTTGTATTTTCATCTCAATATTGGTTGTTAATTTTAAATATTCATTTCTACAGATTTGCGTACAAGCAATTGCACAAACTGAATGTATAAATTCTCTGAAGAAATGTATGGAAAATAATCGTGAATTACAAGCGAAAACTTGTGAAACACTAAGTCGTCTGTTTAAATGTCAACATGTGAGCCTATTTTTTCACTTTATGTTTTTATTTTTATCTGTTTTGATATAAATATACCAATAATCATAACGTTTTATTTTCTATAAAGGACTCTCTGATTCGACAATCGCTGGATTGCCATTTAATACCTTATTTACTTAATGTACTAGATAGTCGAATAGAGTTTACTGAAAACCCATCTATGGTAATTTTAAAATAACTTATTTATTTTTTCAAATTCATTATATTTTAATTTTGTTTTTTTTTAGGTCAAAGCCCAAATAGTTTCAGCTCTAAAAGCAATGACACATAACTTAACTTATGGTGATAAGGTATCACATATTTTAAATTCAAATCCAATTTGGGCCGAATTTCGAGATCAAAAGCATGATCTATTTATTACAGATACAAATGTTCGCGGATATTTAACTGGTAATTAATATGATTTTAACTTTTAAATATCAAAATCACCGTTATAACAATTGTCTTTAATGTTCTCTATAAAGGTGTGACACCAGCTGCCGGATATCTCACACAAGGACCAAGTAAAAATGTTGAAGTTTTAACATCCCCACCACCGATTGATAGAGATGATCCATTGGCCAGAACAACCGATGACGGTTCATAAGCAAAATCACATTATTTATAATTAATTATAATTATTACGTTTTCTTACTCTATTTTAAATTGAAAAAAAAAAAAAAAATATGAAGAAAAATAGAAAAAAAAAGTAAAAATTAGAAGCAAAATGCATATTTACAATAAATATAAAAAAGAGAAACAAACAAAAATTATTTATAAAATAAAAATATCCTAAATTTAGATATATATATATATATATAATTATATAATTTACTTATTATTGATTTACTAATTACTATTTAATGTTAAATTTAAAAAAAAATACCAGGAATTAGTAATTACTTATTGTTTGTTTTTCGCTTAAGTTCTCGAGCTTACTATGCTAATTAATTGTTGAATCAAGGAACCGGGATTTATCAAAACTAGTTTTTTCAAAAAAAAATAATATAATAATTAATTAATAAAAATAAAATAAAAAAAAGCACGAAAATATTTCAGATCACGTAAATTTTACGATTTGTGTATTAATGTATTGGATTATTATTAAAATTATTTTTCATTTCATATTATATTTTCACAAAGCATTATTTCAATGTTTCATTAAACATTTTGTGTAGTGCAACTATTCTTAAATACTCAAAATACTATTTTGATTGACAACTGCATTTCAAATTAATTGTAGCTTATACATTATTTGAAAAATAAAAATGATGGAAATAAATCCGTAAATGTTAAGATTACGCCAGGGTGAAAATTATTTAAAAAAATACTTGGTGAAAATTATGTATACCTACAATTAAATAAACAATTTCAATTAATTTTATCATTTTATTTGCAGAAGAAAATTACATTTTTTTGAATATAATATTTATTTTTTTATATTCACATTTACATGTTAATTTTTTACTCCGCAGTTTCAGGGTTATTTATACAAAATGATAAAAATAAATTAAAATAAAAGTTAGAGCAATTGCAAAAATTTTTTAAATCAAAAAATTAATAGGTACCTACTATTTTATTTTTTTTTAGAAAGAAAAAAGTAAAGCAAAAGGAGGAAAGATTCTCATTGCTATATTTTTATAATGTCTTCATGTTATTTACTTAGAATTTTCGTCCTTGTTATAATTATGATTTTATAGCATTTTACTTAGCATCTACGTAGAAGTTTGTCAATCAAATTATACTTACACGCAATTGAAAAAAGGAAATGTCTCCTTTATATTACTTAATTTTACTTTAAATGTTCTTTTTATGTATACAATAAAATGAAAATCAGCAATAACACAAAATATATATTCGATGATCCAATTGTTTATGGGAATGTAAAAGTATCTTAGGTTTCGAGGTCTGTCATATATGTGGTAGGGTTTAGGCAACACAATACTGTAAGCAAGAATAATTTTGGCTTGATCGAAGAACCATTAAATAGCTCAAATCGTCTAAAGTCCAAATTTACAGTTAAGATTTTTTTTTAATTATATGTTTTTTGTGTCTTCTACACAATTTATGAAATTTTACATTGTTTAAATTTTTTTTTTTTTTTGGATATATGTATGATGAAAAATTCGTGTGTACAAATTTTCATAAAGAAAAACTCCTATCATACAAAAAATATATATATTTTCCTCAGGAATCATAAGCAATAAAATCTTATGAAAATTTGTAAAAGCGTTTTTTTTCATCGAAATTTTTTTGTTTTGTTTAATACGACGTAGAGTATCATAAATCGTATAGAAACCACAACAAATTTGAAATTAAAAAAAAACGTTTTCTTATTTTAAGAATTTGCCCTTTAACGATTTAAACTATATAAGAGATTGAGCCCAAATTGGGCATGTTTACTATTAAGGCCAAACCCTACCATATGATAGGCTCCGAAATCCAAGAAATTTTTACCTGTTGGGTCACCTTAAAATATATATTATATATGAAAAATATAACAAAATAAGGTACCTATTGTTTATCATATTTTCTTAAACAGGTAGAATGTAGCTGTAATATGAGTCACCAGGAATCAAAAATCACTAATTACAATTTTGATTATTTTATTTAAAACAAAATTATGATTTTAATTTTGAAAATAGAGTTTTGATACAGTAAGTACGACAAATAAATGAGGATGTTTTGAAGTGTTTATTTATTTTCTCAATAGAATGTTGAATCACTATTATAAAATCTTTTTTTTTTAAATGTAAGACATATACTATATACAATAGATCAACGCTGCCCAAAAAATTTGTATATGATCAAGTATCTATGATTATTTATATCAATGTAATATTACAGTTATTTTAACTAGACGCTAGGTATTCATAGCATACGCATTAGGGTGGAGCGATTTTAGCTTTTTTTTTATTTTCAAGAAGCTTGGGTGCAGAAAAGTTGTCAAATAGATTCAA
>JAABKK020038926.1:0-13690 GCA_011634745.2 Catotricha subobsoleta | reverse complement strand
AAATATAATGCGCAAATACTTAAAATATCATTTATATATATTGACTTCATGTATTTAAAGAACGCCATTAATAAATATAAAGATTGTCATCGATGCAAGTATGAGAAATTTGTGTCATAACAATAAGGTTATAAAGTAAGCTATGAAGCATTAAGTTAAGTGTAGTTCAGGTTATATAAACCATTATGCAACCTTTATGCACCCTCCATATATTCGTATGAGACTTGTATAAAAGCTTTATTAAGGTTTATAAAAGAATATAACCAATTCTACAAAAATGTGAGTTCTATTCTTATAAAACGTTTATATGATCATTATACAACTAGAATTTTTAGTTGGGGGATGAAGGTGCCAGTTTAATACTAAATACTTACACTTTGTAGTGTAGTCTTATTCTATTTAGGAAGGTTATCTAAATAATCGAAAATAATGTCCAAAAAACATAACAGTTTAATGGGCTTTCTTCTTAAGGGCCTTAGAACAGATTTTTCCAGACTAGCGAAGTATAAAAAAATAAGAAACTATAGTCATTTTTGGTTAACCATATATTTTTTGTTATGCACTCTGTGTACAGGTTAGCACGGACAAAAATTTTACGTCCGTGGCTAAAATATTGTTCATGTCCGCGGATGTCTAGTAAGTAGTTACCAAAATCAGTTGAAAAAGCTTATCAAAAAATTATTTGATGGTTCTGCTTAGTGGTCTGAAAATTGTAACACTCTACTAAACAGTGAACATGTAAAAATAATACTTCTATTGACAAACTTTATCCATTTCTCAAAAATCTCATAAAAGATGTCAGAAATGAATAATACTTTCCCTTTATTTATTGCATGAATAAAACTTGAAATAAATAGAATGTCATATCTCATTTTGACACACCTGAAACACCTTACCTATTTATATATTTGACTTCAGGTATATTATAAACACAAACAATTTTAAAGGGACTTTAAAATATTAAAAATATTAAATAAAATAGCCCCATATTTAGATATATATTTATTTGGAACAGAAACATTTATTTATTTTTATTGAATTATTTCATTTTAAAGACACCCCAAGCTCGCTATACATTCAAATATTTGATAAGTATATATTTATTTATTTTAATTTTCCTTCTATTTTCTTTTTTATTTTATTTGATTATTTAATTTAAATATAGTTTCAGAATATTTTTTAAATACAATACAAATACTTATTTTAATAAATTCTTATATATTATTGACAAATATAATAAAATTAAATAAGGAAGATAGCGATAAATATAAACATATTATTTTCGTTATTTATAGTAACACCTAAATCAAATACTTGCATCAATACAATAAATCATTTCAATTTCTCTGCAATTTCTGCCGGTAAAATACTTGCTGATCACGATATTATTATAATAGGTCACACAGCAAAACATCTACTATACCAATATTTCATATCTGCTTTCCATTTTCTTTTCCACTGCTGTTAACACCATTTGGAAACATTGTTATGGTTGTTTCTTGAACTCTTGAGCTTTAATTTAATTTTCAGCAAAAAAACAAAGAAAACAAAAATGTAAAAATAATACTCAATTGAGAATTAACGTTTGTCATCTTAACAAAGAAAAAGAAATAAAAAAAACATAATAATTACCTTCGCAATGTACCTTGATGACATAGACGTCTAGATGGATATCGACGTGATATTGTGCTTGTTAAAGATGTATCTCGTCGTGTTAAATGTTCACGTTTTCGTGATGTTTTCGATGAACCTTTACATAGTAAATATCTGAAAATAAACCCAAGAGTTAATTCGATTATAAACTTTTTGGCCTCGAAAGTGAAACGTTTTGTAGATTTATTGTTTTCTTTTCTTTTTTAATTTGTATATTTTTAGAAATATTACGATTTATAATCGGTTTTATTTGAAAAAAAAAAGAGAAAAAAAACGGAAAGGAAACCTGTATTTGTAATGCAATGCAAATTTAACACACATGTTACATACAGTGATTGTTTATATTCACATCGTGTTACTCATATTTAAATTTCATATATTTAATTTGTGAGGAGATTGCTCTTATATTGTAAAAGCTAACATTTTTTATTATTGACTGTAGTATTGATACCAGACAAGGGAAAACAACATTTCGATTAAGTGATAGGAATTTCAAATATAAGTAGAATATCTAAAGCATAAAAAAAAATTTTTTTGATCAATAAATAACATGAAATCACAAACCACAAATTCTACTTCATTTTCGGTTGACACACTTGTAAAATCTTTCATATTTCATCTACTGTAATAAATAATTGCCTAGAGCAATATTTTTTTTTTTTTTTTAATACAAACATATGTGCGTTTGTGCAGCTTTTTTTTATGTTGATTTTAGGTATACAACTTAGATGTTTTCAATTGTTATTCAAAACCACAAAATGGTTTGTTTCTTTATTGATTTTAAAATATTGATATTAAGTGCTAGAGCTTTCTCTTATTCTTTTTTTCTCTATTTTATGTATGTATAAGTTTTACTTTTTCTTTTTTCAAATATCATAATATTTATTATTTTCTTTCGTATATCCCCCCGCACATGAATTCATAGCATTACTATTAAATTAAAAATGACGTTTATAAAACGAGCCTTCCTAGAATTATTATGATTATTATTTATTATTATTAAACTTTCGTTGGCTCAATGTTAAACCATTTTTCTTTTTTCTTTTTTCTTTTGTGTTCATATCATCAGAATGTTAGACATGATTTCCCTGAAAATAAGCAACATACTATAATATGATATTGCCATGTAGATATTAATATTCGTATGTAAGAAAAATTTCTTAATGCTTTTAAAAGAATATAATATTTTTTTTTCTTTTCTATCTCCATTATATGCTGCAATAAACTATTCAAGTTTAATACGTATATTGATGATATAGTTTACTGTTATAATAAATTTGAAATTCCAATGTTGTATCCAAATAAGAATTGTTGGATACATTACGATCATAATAATATAGGAAAAGAACAAATACTTTTAAACTTAAATTGCATTGCGTTGCGATGAGCGATAAGTATCAACAAATGGAAAATACATTACAAGTGGTGCAGACTAGAGAGCTTAGTGCATGAATTTCAAATTACAATAAAATGTAAGAGTATATTCTTAATTCAAGTTTGTTTTTGAAGTTTTTGTATGAAATTAATATGTTCAGAGTTTTTATGTTGAATACATTATCAAAAATTACGATATAACGATATTGTGATAATGTATATTTCTTTTTTTATTTTCGCACTAGGGCCATTTTGCGACAAAGCAGACATAATTTTTCGTATTCATGTGAAATCGTAACTTCCCATCTGGAGAGCGTCAACATGTTAAAAAGCCTGCAGAATTTAGTTCCTCTACACTCTTTGACACTAGTCGTATCATCTTCAGGGGTTGCGGCGAGCCACATATTCAAATAATTTATGCTTGAATGAATAGAAATTAGTTGATAAATAATGAAAGAAATGGATATATTTATGCTGCAACATTCTAATGCAATACAGAAATGTAGACAAACATTTGATTTATTCAAATAAAACATCACAAAATTATTTTATTATATTTTTTTTTATTTTTTTTGGGAAAAATCCACTTTCATAAATTATCCACTTTACATTTAAACTATAATATTATGATGGCATGGACGCAAAATACATCTTCAATGATCCGTAAAAAAAAAATCTCGTATAAAATATTTTATGTGAAATAGATGGTCAATGAGGCATACATAAAAGCCATTCAAAGCTCTTTCAAAATGAATAATGGTAGCTAATTTTTTTTTTTTATTATTATTATTACTTTTGATATTTTTCACACATACAAAATATAACCTTATTCCGTCAACAGAATTTATTTTCGGCACCATGATATGTCACAGCACAGTTTTATCACAAATTTTGGTAGAAACAAAATAAAATGAAAATAAAACATTGGAAAAAATATTGATCGATTAAAAGCTACACATAAGTTTTACAGCGATTACTGAATGGCTAGACTTGATAGACGAGACGAATAAAAAAAAGTACATGATTGAAAATAGTAAACACATTTTAAAGAAACAAAAATGACGACAACATGCATCGTATGTTTTGTAGAATATATTAGCAAATTTTAAACTGATAGTTTAAAGAATGCTTTTTTTTGTTTTTACAAATTATTTTGTAAAAATATTTCAAATTTTTTTTTCACCAAATTAATTTACCTGTTAAAATGTTTTCGAAATGCGCCGCTAACACAATATAATGCCACCGGATTTGCACAACTATTTGCAAATGATAAGCAATATCCAATAATACGTATAACATGCCAATAAACATTATACTCTTCATTTGAATTTGGGCTGAAACATAACACAACAAATTTAAGAAAAATATTTTAATTAATTAGCACAAGCTTTCTTCAAAATTCCATGTTTTCATGTACATATACCTACATATAACTAACCACTAATTAATTATTTCAATTGAATAGTTTTTCGCTCAGGACTTTGAACAAACACACAATTTTAAATGAAGCAATAGTTTTTCATTAATATTTTTAGGAAACAAAATACCTATGTTATTGTAGACGTAGTTTATATGGTATTTGGTAAATAATTTTTTTAAGCAAAAGTTGTTAAAGGCTTATGAATAATATATAAATCGAAATACAAATAGAAAGAGTAACATCTGAAACAACATAAGATATAATGTTGTGTATTATAAGGAATAATTACAAACATAAACAAAATATGAGAATAAACCATGAATATTATTTGGCAAGGGCATAAAGTATGTTGCAATTCATTTAAATATTTCAAAAATATAGTTATGAGTAAATACGTTAAAGTTCACATTCGGAACGATCTGACTGAGGAAGAATATTATATCTTCGTTAATGTTTTATCATAATCTTCTAACTTTATTTTAACTAAATAAATTTACCACTAGGCCTCATAAAGAAAATTCACTTAAACAAAGTCATCTGGCCAAAAAGTTCCAGATGTGAACCTTGACGATGAATATCTTTCTGGATGTCATAGTATATTCATTTTCTTAAATTGTAATATTTAATTTTTTGCTGACACTGTCATTCTATTTGTATGTGACTTATGCTGAGAACACACTAGCAAGTTTATCGTCCAATTCCCATTGCAACTATACTCGAGAAGATGGAAATATGAATTTTCAACAATTAACTTGCTAGTACGTTCTCGGCTGTATAGAGCACTTAGTTTCGATTCACTGCATTTTCTAAGCCAAAATCAACATTTTCGGTTCTTGAATATAACTAGCAGATTTTCTTACTTTAAACAAATTCTATTTGAAATGTTTTGCACATATGCAATATATAAACATACACTCGCGCTCACACTAAAATCATATCATTAAAAAAAAAAAAAAGCAAAAAAGTAGAAGAAACATAAAAATGTATTAATTTAGATTGTACATTTGCACTTACTTGAAATAAAACCATAACATAAATACATGATATGGCAAAAAACATATTCCAAAGATGACGACAAAAGTCAAAACGGTTACAGCTACCTTTTTTCTGGCTTTGACCTATAATTAAGATAATATTTTCGATTAAATAAAATTTAAAGATAAGGCTAGCTAGTACATATTTTTATTAGTTCAGTTTATTTTTATTTTTTATTTTTAGTTCTAGAACAATGAAATCATTGAAACAATATTTGCTTTAAAATATATAATATTCCAGAACCATAATGCAATCGTAATAGCCTAGTAAATTAATTTTCTCTCGATGTTGAGTTACTCGGATGATTAATGAAATATTTGATATATTATTTTAAGATTAAAATTAATCCGTAATAATCTGTTGGAAAATAAATGGAGTACATTGTGTTTGGTTGGTGTTAATTCCTGTTATATTTGCCTTCAGGTATATAAAATATCATGAAACCCCTACTTAAGACGCAATATTATATATTAATATTTAATGTGTCATGTGATACTTACAAGAATATATAGAGACTATATGAATGAGTAAACAAACCATGTAAATATGTGGGAGGTAAATATTAGAATGAGTGTATGATTATTATGAAGTTTATGAAAATAAATTCTAATGCAAAACGTTTAATGAAAATGATATTGTAGAATATATGTTGTATTATAATAAATAAAAATAGATTTCACAACTACAATGCATTATACTTTTAGCACAATATCTATTTCCAGGCAATTAATTTAAATTTAAATGCTCTTAAAACATAATTTTTGTTTAAATATATTTGTGTGCGAAATAACTCACCTGTCTTAGAGCACCTTGTATTTCACCCGGAACATTTGCACTATATATTAAATGTCTTGCAATCATAACATAAAATACACCAATTATTACCAATGGAATCGCATAATAAACTAGAAACTTTCCTAAGATAATTACTTTTGGTATCTTGGGTCCCCATTCATCCCGAAATGGATAGCAAAACTTGAATGATATTTTTGTGTTTACCTCTAAATGCTATAAGAAAACAATAAAGAAATAAAACATATGGGAGACAAGAAGTTCAAGTGAAAATTTATTATCGGATAGAAAAACTTTAAAATGATTTACCTTGATATTTGATCCGATTAATGCTGGTATACCACAGATGATTGCTAATATCCATATTAATACAGCTGTTGCAATTGTCATATATGTTGCACGCCTTCCACTTCCACCTTATCACAAAAATATATTATAATATATTATTAATATTAATACATAATGAATAAGAAACATTTGAAATTTATGTTTACGTATTTCTGTTAATCTTATACAATACAATTTTTATGTCTCTGAAGGTTCGAAGGGACGAAGTAATTAGCATTCGTTCAATTAAATTTTCACGCAATTTTTGTTTCTTTTTTTTTTTCTTTTTTATTTCTCGTTTTGTTTTGTTTTGTTTTTTTTTTTTTGATTGTTTGAATTATATTACAACAAGCAAGTAAACCCGAAAAAGATAATTAAAAATGGAAAATTTTAATAAAATGGTCTTGATTGTTTTCACGAAATGTTTATAATGTTATGTTAATAGAGCTTCATCATAATGAATAATTTAACTTAAAGTGTTTTTCACAGAGTTTATTTAAATCTATGTATAAATAAGTATAATACCTTGTCTACAACAGCAGATAGAAATCTATATTTTCGAAACAGGGATGGACCAATTAACAATGAATATTAAAACAGGCATATCAACATTGAAGAAAATCGTTTGGGATTTTAAATACATTTATTGTCTAATTTACTGGATTTGGTTTAATGAACAATATAATTTTAAGTAATCTTTCTTTTAATCACAGATAATAAATGAAATTAAATTGAAATTTATAAAATGGCATTACATTATATATTATACGATCTATTCTCATAATTAGCTTAGACTAGACTAGACTTTAAATACTACACGTAATATTAAGTCATAAGTGAATAAATCTTCTTCAATCACTTTTCCTTTAATTTTGTACTAACAAGCAATGATTTTTAATGCTAAAATTTTTGATATAAAATACATTCATTTTTTCTTATTATCAACACGCTTATCCCCACCAAGGACAAATACATTACGTCTACCCTATCTACTGCTATCGAAATTTATTATTTATATAAAATGTAGCTCTAAACCGCTCATAGGACGACTTTTCCATATTAGACAAGAGCTTTTATCACACATTGATTATATAAAATATAATAAGATATTCAGGCGTTATTATTCTGTTTGCGGTTCGTGGTACTTCTAATTAATCAATGATAAATGTTTTTGAACCCTTAAGCGTTTTGTCTCAAAGTATTCAAACATAGAAGACAAAAAATAATTAACTTTTTAACAAATTAACTTTTCAATTTTCATTATTGTTTAGTTGCACAATTCATATATTATTATAAATTTATATCTATTGTTATTCAATTAGCATTTCGTACTTGTCTTTATTGAGTTGACAGGAAATGAAATATGAATGTTCTGATATTGTTTACAGAAACAATAAGAAATGAGTTATGTGTATACTGCATTTAAATAATTCTATAATGGTTTTTGATGCATTATGCTTATATTAGATTATACAAAGGATACTTATAGCAACTGTTATTCCATAATTTAGAAAAGAATTCAATAATAAAAATATAAAGTGATCGATTGTTTTTAAATAATTTATAAGGCATTTAAGTTCCCGCAGCCTCATAGCAATATCAATTCAATTTTATAGCAGAAGTATAATTGAATGAAAAAAATGCCATTTAATTGGCTTTTGAGAAAAGTAAATTATATTTAATGACACGGCCAAAACTCCATATTATAGATATTACATAAATATTGAAGAAAAAATTTACTAAGAACAAACAAAGAAAAATTAGATAAATTGCCTTTTTTTCTTTTTTCTTTATATTTTTCAGTACCACTAAATTTGAATAAACGGATTCACAGAATTTTATTTAATCATAATATTTAAGTTCGTAATAAAACCCTTTTTATGGCAATAAAAGAAAAAGGATTGAATTATAATCCCTTTCATCATTCATTATATTTCTTATTTAAAATTG
Source organism: Catotricha subobsoleta (assembly GCA_011634745.2). Lineage (NCBI taxonomy): Eukaryota > Metazoa > Arthropoda > Insecta > Diptera > Cecidomyiidae > Catotricha > Catotricha subobsoleta. Next base: position 5,139 of record JAABKK020038926.1, on the reverse strand, counting down.
TTAGCGATATTCTTTTCTTTATTTTGTTTAAGACAGTTTTTTAATAATTTCGCTTAAATGATTATAATAAAAAAACATAACACATTTTTTGTTTGGAGAAGCATAACAAAAAAAAAACAAGAAAGACTATTAAAATTGGATTCGCATCCAATTTATTTATATGCACTACATGTAAGTTGTACGGGTCCGGTCTCCACTCGGTCACTTTAAAACATAGTATAAGTATTATCCTTATCCATCTATTAATTTCTGAAAAAATAAAAAATTACAAAGAGTTTACCTTTGACATTTGCCCATGACCTTTGACCCTTTGGGATCAAGCTCAGTTTCGGTCATTCTACAACATAGTATCATTATTATTCTTGTCCACCCATTAATTCCTGAGAAAACTAAATAAAACAAAAAATTTGATCTTTGACCTTTGACCATGACCTTTGAGCTTTTGTGGTCAAGATCAGTTTCAGACACTCTAAAACATAGTATAAGTTTTATCCCGATTGATACAGTAGTTTCTGAGAAAAAGGACATTTGACCTTTAATCTTTGTCCATGACCTTTGACCTTTCACCATGACCTTTGATTTTTTTTTAGTTGAGATCACGTTCAGTTGCTATACAACATAGTATAAGTTTTATCTCTAGCCGTATTTCCCGACATCAGGGGGGGACAGACAAAAAAAATCAAATCACATGTAGTGCATAAAAAGAAATCAGCTATATTTAATTAATAATTCATCAAAATACTACTACAGACTTTTAGACGGGTACTTAAAAGCAACATCAGTACTACTAGACGGGTATTTAAAAGCAACATCAGTACTACTAGACGGGTATTTAAAAGCAACATCAGTACTACTAGACGGGTACTTAGAAGCAACATCAGACTACTAGACAAGTACTTAGAAGCAACATAAGACTACTAGGCGGGTACTTACAAGCAAAATCAGACTACTAGTCGAGTAATTAAAAGCAACATCAGACTACTAGACCCAATCAACAACTTTAACCCAACTACTAAATAATTTTCATATTCGCAACTGCAAACAAACGATTAAGAGAAAAATTTCACATTATTGAACTATTTAACTTTTTTGTTTCTTTATAAATACTAATAAGTTATAAATTTCAACTCATTATCATTTAATCAATTATAAGAAATAATAAAGCCTCAAATAACTATACATAAATATAAATATAATTTATGTATAGTTACATAAATATAAAAATTGTCGGCATATAATTTTTAAATCTGCTGAACAGCAAATCAAATAGAATATGAATAAAAGTAGACTTCACTTCTCTTATATCAAACTATGTGAATCCATTTGTAAATTAATACCTACACTTCATTTCAAGTGGAAAATCTCAATAAGAGTGCCTACATCTAAATTTTTTATAAAGTTACATATGGGACTACTGTAGCTGTAACAAAAATCATAGTCAGTCAAATAGTGGTATAACGTTTAGAAGTCTAGAAGATTAATGATTAGATTTTTATTACCAGAACGGCTATATGAAGTATAGTTGAATTGTAATTGTGTTTCATCTCTAAAGATATGTATGGCAAAATATGTTTAAATCGAATATACAATGTATACAATACACCGCACAACTAACGAACCAAGCAGTAATATTAAACATTATATCAATTGAATTTATAGCACTATTGTGTATTTGATGACGCAAAACGTCTTTCACATATTATTTGTAGAATCATTTTTGTGTGTTGAATGCGAATTGGGAAACATTTGGCAAGTTTATTTATTTCGAAATTAGAAAAAATCAGTGCAATCATTTTTATATATAATTAAGATTATACATATATTGTAATGTGTTTTGTCTAGTTGAAATAGTTTTACAATAAAATCGAATATATATGATGTGATTTTTTTTTTTTTCATTAAAATGTTTCTAAGCTTCATAAATTGATTTCATTGCGTTGTGTATTTCATTGTCAGATAAATTTTTGTAATATGTGACCGCTGTGCTCTATCTATTAATCTAGAATAATTTTATATGAACAGAACGCAAGACTAATACCAATTAAGTCACAGTATAGATAGTAGTATTGTGGATGGTCTAACATTCACCTTTAACCATATACTTGATCCGAAATCTCTTTTTCCATAAAATATTGATCAAACATTATTTCAGATTTATTTCTTTTTAAATCAAATCACGTATTCTTATATATTCTTAGATTGTGTGCGGTATATTAGCAAAAATCTTTACTTGATAATTATTTATTTATTTCCATCTTATTTAATTTATTTTTAATTAAAACAAAAGCGTTTTTATGGATTCTGTAAATGGTATTGAACATTTTTTAAATGTTGCTTTTACTAATTACAAATTATCGTAAGATTTTCCAAATATTTCAATTAATTATTTTACAATTTTTGAAAGTATTCTTTGAAGCCATTTTCATAATTGTTACTACTTGTTTTTTTATGTTTTATAAGATTTCAATTATTGCTTAGGTAATTAATAAAAAAAATTAAAAAAAAAATATTATTTTTAGTTTTTGATATGTACATTTCAATTCATTTCTGAGAATAAATTATTGGTTTTTTTTTTCGAATTGATGATAAGAAAAAAAAATCTAGTATTGGTTTGAGAATTTTTTTTTACCAATTTTTTTTCAGAATCTCAGGATTTTCCGGGCGGATTTTCATAGTCGATATACCAAAAAAAGCAGAATATCTTTTAACAAAAACATACATATATACTGGCGTTTTTTACTATTTTGTTTTTGTTTATCTAGGGAGCCACATTTTTTTTTTCCGGCGATATGGCCTTTTTTTTTCCGGTGGTACTGCCCCCTTTTTTCCACGTGTTTTTCTTTTCTTACAAAAGTAAAGTCGTTTACCAATCCATTGGAAGCTTGTTTTTTTATTTTTTGAGCAGTGGTGGGATATTGTTGGTCAATATATCAAAAGACACGGAATTTTGACTACGTGAAAATATATTTGTTTGGGTTCTGAAATATTTAATTTTTGGATCGTGGGATTTAAATATGTGGTGGAAGGCCAAGACACTAAACTCTGCGTCTATGTCCCAACCACAAAACCTTGAGAAAAAGAAGAATGAACAAAAAAAAGATGGTTTTGAATTTTTTCTTTCTTTTTATTTGGTTTTTTTCTCAGCCTTGAGTCGGATTAAAACCAAAACTTAAGGTATATTTTCAAGAAATGCGGACACTAAGTCAATGACCGATATCCGTTCACTCAATTTCCAAAAAAAAGTATTTTGAAAATTATATATATATAATTTAAATATTTTTTTCTTTTTTTTGTGTCATTTGGTAAAAGTTTTCACAAAAATGAAGTTGTGTAACAATACTTGTCTTTTTTGTTCTTGTTCTTGTTTTTGTATTTTATTTTATTTTATTACTGAAGATTATACGATGAAAACAAAATTAAATCGGTTTTAAATGTGTTTTTCCAATTGAACTAACGTAAATGATTGGTTCTGTTTTTCAATTTATTTATTGCTTTTGTTAAGCTAATATTTATTACTTTAAAAAAATAACATTCAACTTTAAAATAATCTCTAAACCTAAACCTAATAAAATAAATAATTTTAAACATGATGAAACAACAATTTATAACATAAACATATTTGAGTAAATTGCGTGAACAATATATGCACCACACCGCACCTATACTGTACTGTAATTATTCACCAACATAAAACAAAAGACGATAAAAATCAATATATTTTTCACACTCTAATTGTTTCAATTTCAACATAAACAGAGAGACTGGGTCGAACATTTCAAAGAAAATTGTGTCAATTTAAAGGCATTTTGGTGTTATAATAAAATATAATAAGAAAACATAAAATAAAATTCTCTTTCCTTTTGTTTGCTTGACATACTACTTACGCTTTTAAGCAAATATTAGGCTATGTTATATAAATAAGTAAGCGACTCCATTCTTACTAACCCGGGCTCTATATAGTTATATACAAACAAAATAGGTATAAATCTTTTAAAATGTAAATTTACTTTATAGAATGTTCTCTTCGCAATACAATAAAGATAAAATAAAACATTAGGAATGGAGTTGTAATATAACTACCTAATGCAATAATATTGTGGATGTTAACCGAACTGTTCTGTTTACATGGTAAGTAAAAAAAGGATACACATCAAATCAATGTTGACTTTAATTTTCGTTTAATTTGAAGTTTGTTTACCAGAAGAAAGCGATTAATCAATTTTAATTTGAAATTAATTTGGAAATTTTAAGTCAGATTAGCTATATTTTGTCATAAATTCAATAAAAACATGCTATCAAGAAATTAGAAACGGGCAAACTTTCCTCAACTTTCAAAAGTGGACAAAAAAAATAATTGCCTAACGAATACTTGATTTTTTTTCAAAATTCGCCCCAATAAAAAAATAATCATCAATTATCTATAAAATAATCTGATATATAAATGGTTACTTCAAATTAATTCAACAGCTAGCTGCCTTATGCATATAACATTTAAAATATAAAAGGTTCTGACAATACCTATCCACCGTAATGTTAAAAAAAGAGAAAAGTTATATAAACAAATAAAATATGTTATCGAGGGTGGATTAAAATTTAAATTCACTACTTTAGGTACCTTTTCAATTAGTAAGGTTGTCTATGCCCTTTTAATTAGCTCTATACATTGCTTATTGCTTTGATATAATTATAGAAAACAATTACGAAACGCGATTTATACTCAAACAGGAAACAGCTATCTTTTGCATTTTGTAAGATTTTCTAAGAATGATAATCAGGGCCGGCGGAATAGCAGATACCAGAATCGAACCTCACGACACAGGGCTTCAGTCTAGATGAAATATTTGTGCGCGTGTAAGTGTATGTGTTTTTTTTAAAGTTATTTTTGTGCTTCAATAATTTCTTATCAATTGCTTATTTTATTTTGTTAACAATTAATGAGTGTGAAGTTAGCCCACGATTTTCAACCCACGGTCGAGCACCCTTAAACGTGGGCTAACTTCACACCATTTTTTTCTTGCCGTTAGCAAGCCGGGACACAGGGCATTTGAAAGATAAGCTAAATATAATCACATTCTATAAACCTTGGGTCGATCCTATGTGGCGTTTGTGAGATATGGTGATGCAAAATTTGTGGGCAAA